>APFE031681217.1:0-41622 GCA_000404065.3 Pinus taeda
GATGCGTACACGCAGGCAAGGTAGAGAGAACCTGCGTACCCAGAGATAAACATGTTTTTTAGTGACTTTCTCTCTTTTTTGAAGTTTGACATGAAGAGCAGAGGTATAAGGCTTGACAAGGAGTACAATATGACTATTGATTGAGCCATATTAACTGCAGATAGTCATGGTGACAAATTTCAGTGTAACAGACTGTAAATAGTTAACTCATGTGCTTACGCACCTCTGTAATTACTCTTACTTCTGTATCTACCCATATTAGCTTAAGTATTGGTTAACTTCAACATGCATTATGATTATCTTCGCGTAAACATATATTCTTACTTGTGTTCATATGACAAAGTAAAACACATAGATTCCCGCATCAATATAGCATTAAATCATCAACCCAGTATTCAACATAACATAACCACAAAAATTCATAACAGAAGTAAAATAGCTCATACATAGATATCTCTAGAATAATTCTCCTTATTGATTGTTCAAATCTCTAGTACATAATCTAACTTCCCAACACACACAGTTGTAAGGGTCTGCGCACTCATTTGTGGGCTTCTGCCCTAGGCCTCTGCACACTTAGCTACAAAGAATCTTCTTATGCTAAGACTCTTCGCTTTTAGCTCTCACAAACCCATTACATTGATCAATTTCCCAAAAACTTACTAAGAACTGAACTACCTTAGACTTTTCTAAGACTCCTTTTTATACATTCCCATGGTCCGCAGACCAAGGGTGAATCTCATCAAGTTAACACAAGCTATCTAAACTAAGGGCAGAAACCCTTTTTGATTGTTTACATATTCATGCTCCGCAACCACAAAATGAGGAGACTTTACATTCTTTATACAAAACTTGGGCCTTTAGCCCCACAACTTGGGCTTTTAACTCCAAAATTAACCTCAGGGGACTTGTTCCCAATAGGTCCCCAACAAAAATTTGGTGACACACCCCAAGTCACTCAACCGGTGTAGAGATCTTGTCGTGAAGACCTCCTAGCTCGACCTATATGACTGCAACATTGGCAGTACACTGTGTTGCTGCCTGCTTAGCTTGCCTAACCAGCTTCTCCGTCACTGGTTCTATGCTATCTGCCTATATTTTCTACTGTGTTGCCTCTAGACTAGCCAATTTCCTTTCAATGGAGGCAGTGAGTACATAGGCTTCCTCTATCCAAGGCCCTAATATGACCTTCAGTATTGCCTCCTTGCATTGAGCTGCATCCACCTGTTCCTTTAGTTCCTTCACTTCCTATAGCTTTGCTAACCTCTGCGTGATGTCGACGGTGCGTGTCGTCGCTTTGAACTCATCATACCTATGTCGCAGCTCCCTTGCCTCAGTTTTTAGTCTTTGCAGGTTGGGATCTTCCTGCATATTGGTAACTACTTCAAGCACCTACTCGAATAGCACAGTGCAATGCTTCACTACGATGTCAATAGTTGCAATGACATCTTTGATAATGGTATTGCATTGCTCTTTGACTTCTAGTGGAGTCGAAGGCTGGGCCCTTAACTCAAGTTCCATGATCTTAAGGTTCAGTTCAAATTGAACCTTAGCCATCTATATTTGTGCCTCACACACAGCTGTAGCGAGCTTTCAGATCCTTGCATCGACTGGTGCATCTTTAGGGATGTTCAACTCTGGAATAGTCCAGCGTGCCTCAGCCACTGCAACTATTGTGCGCTCATTATTTTCTGTGATTTTCTTAAGAAGATCAATCACAGACAATTTTTCGATGAACATTTGTACATTGTTCACCTTCTACTCGCTAATGACATTCAAGGCGCACTATTCTTGAGCCCATATTTTTGCGATCACACCATCCAGCAGGGTGTGAAGGGCTTCACTTGGAAGTGCGACCTAACCGTAGCCCTGTCAGCCTCTGTTTCTATAGTCAACGCGCCATCTGGTAGCATGACAACCCAAGATCCATTGAATGGACCATCTTTGTTGCATCTAAGGTTCTAGGCACCAAACTTATTGATGCCGCACTATCCTGCTGTATAGTGGTCTGCACTTGAGTAGCCTAGATCTACGGCTCACGCAAACCCATTTAAATGGCAACCAAGGCATGTTTCTATTGTTGCTGAAACTACTGCAGTGGTTTCATGGTCATGTTCCTCACTGTATCACCAATATCATTCAAATCACCCTCTTTCAAGGTGATTGGGTCCAAGGATGATTTGTTCGCCTTGGACTTCTTTGGCATCCCTACTTTCTCCTACTCCCTTGTGCACTTAACCTGGAATGGAGTAATCTCTGGGTCCACTCCTCCCTGCTCTGAGCACTACTCCTCCTTGTCTTTCTGTGGAGAATGCGACTTCTCCCTCCTATCAGACTCACAGTCGTCCTCTTTCTCCTCCCCTTCTTCCTACGTTTTAGCCATGCTCTTTACTTTACCTTTGTCCTCAGCTCCCTTCATCCCTTTTTCAGCCAACTACTGCATCTTCAACTTGGCCTCTTCCTTCTTCTACTTCACGGTAGACTTACTATACCTAGTTGATAAGTCTAAGGCCTTATGCCATTCTCTCGGCCAACTCTCGAGAACTGTGGCGATTGCATCATTCGTCGCCATGTATGGAAGATTATACCATTTTTTTGCGGGGTCCTTCCACGCTCTAATGGAAACGCAATGGAAGTTTGCCTTAAACTCCACATATTCAGACAATTTCTCAAAGACAGTTGGTGAGAGCCACAACTTGTGGTTGATTGTGGTGTGGATGCTTGATTCCATGAGAATCCAGAATATATTATTGTCCTTGACCCTTTGGGGGTCCTTCGTGGGCAAGAGCAAAGGGAACTTCACTGCTTCTGGTAGCTATGGCACAATTGGAGGAAACTAATTGTCCTCCGGTAAGTCCCACACAACCAGTACAATCGACAGCAAAATCCATGCATAATGGAATGTATTGCTTTGGTCTTCTGCTTCTCTGTAGTTCACGAGGAATTCACTATAGAGGTATCACACCAAGTTAAATTGTAAGCCCTCCGCTCACTGGGCTGCTAAAGATACGATCGGTGCTGAAACTTCATCTGCGTGACACTTCCTCATGATTTTCCCTGCTAAGATTTGGGTGGCTACTTTAACTGTGGGCTCGGTTATGCTGGAGATGGAGTAGCCACACAACGTCTTGGTAAGCTTGAACTTGTCCTTCATTCAATTGACAAGGTCGCACTCACCTATGTTTCCACCAAATTCCATGGCCGAATTCAAGCCTAAATGCAGGATAAAAGTGATCCTGTGGATCAACATGTCAGTGATCGGTATCGGGTCTCCTAACCAAAGGCACCCATTGTGCACCAAGAATAATAGCCACTTGATCGCTATCAGATTTATGGGCACACGGTTGTAATGCAGCACCCATAGCAAGTTCAATATTCCTAACTCGTCTCCCATTTTATCCATTGTCTCGGCTCCAACGCAGTCACACCATAGTCTTTATAGAAGACACGATGCAGGAATGTATTAGTCACCAAGTGGGGAAAGTGCTCTTTATCTACCAAACCCAATCTTCCATCTTCAAAAGGGGGACATGCACTAAGCACGGTCCATCGAATGTGATTTTTTTTTGTAGCAATGGCGTGGAAAGCCTGATTTTGTTCTCATCTATATCCTTTGGTACCTTCCCCTTACCTCAGTGTAGAGAGACATATGGTGGCAGCTTTGAAATAGTGTTTGTCCCCTCAATGTCAGTGTCTACTACTCCAATGTCAATGTCTTCCATGCCCACACTGATGTCCTCTATGTACTCATCAGGTTCCAGGTCGAATACCATGCCCTTCTCCTGTGCAGTAGGATTTTATTTATTTTGGTGATTCCTTGGCGACTTGCACACTGGTTGTGTTGCTTTCTACTCATCCTTCTTCATCTTGGCACCCTCTTTTGGTGGTGTAGGCCTCAGTCTCAGTGACCTTGGTGATTTGGGTACTTCTACAGGTACCTCTACACCCACTATCTCTAGGGTATCTCCCTCAATTGCCATCGTTTCTCCCACACTTGCAATTTCCATGACTGCCGACATAATGCCAGTTAAAAGCTCCTGAGTTTCCTTTGGCAATTTCTCAAACACTAAACTCGCTACCAAAGGCTCAAAGTAATCAAGGTTCATGCGCGTTTGATATCTCAACACCTAAATTCTAAAAATGCCAAGTGTTTTTCATTGGTTGGTCATTTGTAATTTATAAGAAATTTCGAATTTGAATCCAACCGTTCCCCCAAAAATATGTTCATAAATGCTAGAGTGGCAGTAGATTTTCAAAGATCTTGCTCTTAAATTCTGACTTAATTGTCACCCCCTGTCTCCATTTAGTCATTTTCCCACTGTGAAGTCATGAACAACAACCATTTCGGTCACTTTTTGGCTTCCCTATGCAGTCTCTCATTCAATAGTGTAGCTTCCCTTGCGCTTCTAACGACACTATGACAATCCTCCATTCTGTGTTGTACCCAAACCGTTCAACTCTATAACCCAGGAAATGTAGTTTGTAGTCCTGTGCCTCCTTGCAGCTATTGGGAGTGCTAAGACTATGCTTCCTCCATATAGTCATCTGGCCAGATCCCTAGTGTATGGCTTCAATCAGCTACCATTCACCTTTCCTAGGAATGGCTCTCCATTCAACTTCACCAACTCAACTGCTCCACCATCGGTGATCTCCTTCATGACATAGGGCCCCAACCAATGCATCCAAAATTTTCTTGGAAATGTATCAAGCTTGGTTTCATATAATAACACTAAATCATTTACCTCGAAGGTGCATAATTTGATGTGCTGATCGTGCCATGCCTTTTTGTGTTTCTTTTGAACTTGCTGATGGAATCTAGCCAGAAACCTATCTTCTTCTAGTTCTACTAGTTGTGAGAGCCTTTCTTCCATGGCTTGGTGATCTGCCATTCCTTTGAATGCCACTATGTGCAGACTAGGTACAATGTATTCCATTGGCATCACAACTTCAACACCATAAACTAGCCTAAAAGGATTTTGTCCTGTCAACGCCTTATAATTTGTTTTGTAAGCTCATAGCACCACAGGTATGCACACATCCTAGACATTTTTTTGTGTATTTAAAACCTTTTTCAGTGCATTCTCTAATATCTTACTAAGCACTTCTACCGTGCCATTAACCTATGGGTGATATGGTGTGCTCTTCTGATGGTAAACTTGAAATTCCTCCATCAATGTGCTGATTGTTTCATTAAGAAAATGTCTACTGTGACCGCTCATTAAATTTTTTGGAAACCCAAACCTTGTTAGCACGTATTCAATGATGATTTATTTTTTTCATGCTTGTACAATCTTTCACAGGCTGTGCCTCCACCCATCTGGTTAAATACTCAGTCGCAATGCTGATGTACTACGCACCCGTCTTCTTTCCTAGATGCTGAATTGGTCCCACAAAGTCAATCACCCACTTCTTGAAGGGCTGTAATGATATCTGTAGATACAGTGGTAGCCCATCCCTTTGTGATGGTCTACCAGTCCTTTGGCATGCATTGCATGCCCTACAATACGCTTTTGAATCCTTATGCAATGTCTGCCACCACAACTGAGCACGTAGAATGTTTTGTTCTGTTTCTTTGCCCACATAATGTCCTCCAGTGGCTCCTTCATGAGCCTTAGTGAGGATGTTGTTTCATTCAAATTCTGGCACATAACGTCGCAGTATTTCATCTGATCCCATTTTATACAAGTGCCCTACAATGATAGAAAAGTCTGTCACGCGCACCACCAATTCCTTCTTTTGTTGGCTAGTATATCCTTCTAGAGCCATTCCCGTCATCAAGAAGTGTATAATATCTTCAAATTGACTATCCACGACGCACACCACAAAGAGATGCGCATCAGGTATTCCTTCCTTCAAATTAGTAGGCTCCTCTCCTGTTTCAATGCGTGACAGATGATCCGTTCCACCATTCAATTCCACCATTCAATTCCACCATTCAATCTTCCTAGTTTCACAATAACTTCAAAATCTTGTTCTTGAAATAGAAACAACCATCTACATATTCCCCCCCTAAATTTAGGCTTGTTCACCAAATACTTCAATGTAGAATGATTTGTATACATATTAAAGTGTCTGCCTAACAAGTAGTGCCTAAACTTCTGGAGTGTGTATACCATAGCCAAACCTTCATGCTCTGTCATTGAATAATTCTTCTCAAGTTTAGATAGCTTCGTACTTGCAAACACTATGAGATGATCCAATTCCCCCTCACTGGCATGTGTCAGTATTGCTCCCAACGCAATACATGAAGCGTCCACATGCACATGAAATTCCTTCTTCCAATCCGGGAAGACTAGGATCGACACAATGACCACTATATCTTTGAGCACATCCAATATCTTCTGAAATTCCTCATTCCAGTACAATGTATCATCTCACTTTATCAATTTCTCCATCAATGTAGTGATCTGGGAATATCTTTTGATGAACTTTCTATAGTACCTTGTATTCCCCAACGTTGCGCGCAACTGTTTCACACTTCTTGGTGCCTCCAAATTGATTAGAACTGCGATCTTTGTAGGGTCTACCATCAATACCTGTCTGCATACCACGTGACCCAAAAAGATCCCAAAAGGGACATGAAACAAACACTTCTTCAGATTGAGTGTGATCTGGTACCTCTGGCATGCATCTAGCATCAAGCGCAGGCTTGCTACGTGGCGCGTTTTCAGTCCAAACACTATCCAATTGTCAAAGTATACTTCCAGAAATTTGTGAATGAAATCTTTGAACGCTACGATGACTACACGTGAGAAGATTGTTGGCACGTTTTTCATCCCTAAAGGCATCACAGTATACTAGAAGCATCCCCATTTAGTTGCGAAGGTCATCTTACTCCTATCCCCCCAAGCGATCTTGATTTGATGGTACCCTGAGAACCCATGAGTAAACGAATATTCTTCTTGGTTGCCAACATTATCTAGCACCTCATTGGTGAACGAAGTTGGGAAAGGATCATGCACACAAGCATCATTCAAATTCCTAATATCTACTCATATCCATATCTCATCCTTTTGTTTCTTGTCCTGAACTACCATTGAGCTTACCCAACTAGACTCTTCTACTCGTTCAATGATGCATGCTACAAGCAATTTATCTAGTTCCAAGCAGACCCTTTTTTTGTACCTCAGAATGAAGCGGTAAGGTATTTGCTTAAATGGCTTCACGTTTAGTTTTAGAGTGATCTTCATGACACCCAAGTCCCCTATTATCCCTTTCAGATATGAAAACTTCATGGGGAATAGATCTTGATATTCTCGAAGTAAATCGGCAACCTTAGCTACTGTCACGTTGTCCTAGTAATCCCAATCTTTTCAAACATTGGCTCTTCCTTCGTGCCAATGTTCACCTGTCTAGTTTTGAGCAGTTTAGTGATGTATGGATTCTCTAGTTACAGTCCTTCAACTTCACGGTGACCTTTAGTCTCTGGAATATTAATCTTCCTCAGGTCATCGTCTTCTTCTTCAGTTGTTATATTGTAGCACTCCAGGGCATGGCTAAGCTAGGTAGTCCAATCAGGTTGAATCAAATCTAGAGGATCTTGTGGTATTGTGGAGATCATTTCCTTAACCTCCTCCAATGCTTCATCGATACATTCAAACCCATCCTCAAAGCTCAACGTCATCAAAAATACTTTGCGCAAAATATCCCATTATTCAGTGCCATGGTGAAGCTTTGTCTCCAAGTACCAATTCATCAGTATAACATCCAAGATATGACAAAATAGATGTACCCACTCTAGCTAAGGCTCCACTCCATACACTTTAGTCCATTTGGAAAAATGATTGCGCAGGTCATTTTTCCCATCATATTTTTCTATTAGCCACACTTGTGGGTGACCAAACCACACTCTCATCATTTTTCTGTATATGTGCCAATCATCAAAACTATCCTTGTGTGTGCCCATAATCTCATAGGGGTAGCACGCAGTGCCCAATCCAGGGCCTAGAAGCGATGCTTCCCTGGAACTTCTCTCTCAAATGAATCCAAAAAGTGATCAACATCAGTTAAACCATCATAGTAAGGCACATCTTCTACCTTTGATGATACACAGTGCAATGACTTTGTCATCATATTACAGCGCAGCGTAGATACTTCATGTAGTTGATTCTATCAATGCTCCGGTCCTTTGTCTGAATCTCATGAGCAGGAAATTTCATGGTCCCATGAAATACATCCATCTACTATTGGATTCACCCAATCCTGATCTCGTGTTGTTATCTTGTAAATCTAGCCCAAATCGTCATCACTTTCACAATCGTAGATCGGTTTAGTACAACACGATCCTTCTGCAGGGTCAAGGGGCACCACTACACGAAGAAATTTCTTCTCAAATATCATCTTTCGCTTCTTCAAATTGATTACCCCATTCATGTTAGTGGCCTATTCGATCCCAAGGAGTGCGAGGTAGGGATTTCTGTCATCCACAATCTCTATGACTTCAAAATTAGCTAGTGCATTGGAGCCTTCAATATCAATCGTTACCCCCTGCAACCTCCCCATTGGGATGATTTTTTGTTGATTTGCCATCCTTAACTGAATCAAAGACCACTGTAGCATAGTTCTCCCCATTCTCTCCCATGTTTTTTTGCCAAAACATTCGCATCTCACCCCAAATCTAAAATAACTTGATCCATTTCATATTCTCCTATCTGTGCAGTAAGCCTCATCTCACACCCTATTCTCATCTTATGCTTACCAATCTTTTTGACTACACATGGTCTGTCAATAGCATTTTCATTTCCAGTGCATCTATTAATTAGCTCTTGCAGTCCCTTCATAGCCATGCTATCATGCAATAGTTTCATGCAAGTCTCCAAGAATGTGGCAATCATGGATGAGTCCATTTCTTTAGCCAGCTTCTCCTGACTCCCTGAGGTAGAGGCCTCAGCGAAGATTTTCTTCACTTCCATAAATGTTTCTTTTGTGCATTCTAGATCAAATCGGATCTCCTTTTCTGGCACTTTTCGGACCCACTCACCTTCTTTAGGCTACTTCCCCTTATCTTCTCCAGTCATTTCTCCACTCCGTAGCACAATATTTACCTTAGGATCTTCCTCATGAGGCTTAGCCCTCATCAACTGTAGGTTCTGAGTCAGATGCTGAGGTTGTGCCCCCTTTTTGCGTATCTTAGCTAGAAATATAGGGCAATCCTCCATCACATGGTCAAAATGAGTACAATAGAAACATGATAGACATTTCGGATTTAGACAGTCTCGCGTGTAGTATCCTAGCCCCCCACAATAGTAACAAACGACCTGCCCTCGACCTCTACCAGGTCACCCTCCACCTTGGCCTTGTCCGCACCCATGATACTCACCTCACGCTCCCCCAGCACCTTGGTCTGGAGGCCGAATTTCTTCCTGCACCCTGTATGTAGGTGTTCTATCCATCATTAATTCATAACTACAACAATTGCGCTCATCATGTCCCATCGGTTGACATAATTTACAGAAGAGTTGTTGCGATGTCTGTATGAATTTCTGTAGCAAATGGAAATTGTCTATCACATGTTTTCCAGCTACCTGAAAGATATCACACCATAGTGCGGGCCCTGTACTTGGCCCTGTTGAAGTTTCCAGCCTCAAAGGCATTGGTCCCCCTACTTCAACATAATTTGCGAAAACTAGGCAATGATCTTTATCATGCCCCTAGTTTTTGCGCTTCAAGCACCAAACTTCTTTGTGCACCTTAGGCTGAGCTGTTCTGTCTTTCTTCAGACTATGCATTTCTAGGAAAAGGTTCTGCAACTGTGCATGAATCTGCTAAACCCCCAGATTAGCATCTTACATCTGTGTCTCATGCAATCTCATCAAAATTTCTAGAGCTTCTACCTAGGTCCCAATATTCTTTTGTGATGGCGTAACCCTTAGATCAGGTAGGAGTGAAGCCACAAACCATTTGTGGTGCTGCCCATTAGTTAGATTCATGTTAGCCTCACAAATCGTGCACTTCAATATCTGATCTAGATCCTAGGTTTTCTCACCAAGCTTCATCATGATTTCTTTGAATCCCACAATTTATTGTGCTTCAAACTTAGGTCTACTGAATTCCTCATTCAACGTAGTCTAGATATCTGCCAATGCATACATTGGATTATCAGTGCAGTACTTAATGTACCATTTTAGCGCGTGATCCTACAAAGCACTAACAAACGTTTCATTCTTCATTTGAGAGCCACAAATTGTGGTTGATTGTGGTGTGGATGCTTGATTCCATTAGAATCTAGAATATCTTGTTGTCCTTGACCCTTTGGGGACCCTTCATGGCCCAGAGTGAAGCGAACTTCGCTGCTTCTGGTAGCTCTGGTGCAATTGGAGGAAACTGACTGTCCTCTAGTAAGTCTCACTCAACTAGTACAATCGACAGCGACATCCATGCATAGTGGAATGTCTTGCTTTGGTCTTGCACTTCTCTATAGTTCATGAGGAACTCATTGTAGAGGTAGCGCACCCAGTTAAATTGTATGCCCTCTACTCACTGGGCTGCTAAAGATACAACCAATGTTGACACTTCATCTGCACGACACTTCCTCATGATTTTCCCTACTAAGATCTGGGTGGCTACTTTAACCATGGGGTTAGTTATGCTGGAGATGGGGTAGCCACACGATGTCTTGGTAAGCTTGAACTTGTCCTTCATTCGCTCAACAAGGTCATGCTCACCAGTATTTCTGCCAAATTCCATGGGCGAATTTGAGCCTAAAGGTGGGAGAAACTTGATCCTGTGGATCAACATGTCAATGATCGGTATCGGGTCTCCTAACCATAGGCACCCATTGTGCACCAAGAATAACAGTTACTTGATCACTATCAGAGTTATGGGCACATGGTTGTAATGTGGCACCCATAGCAGGTTCAACAGTCCTACCTTGTCTACCCCTTTTATCCACTGTCTTGACTCCAGTGCGGTCACACCAGAGTCTTTATAGAAGACACGGTGCATGAATGTATTAGTCGCCAAGTGGGGAAAGTTCTCTGTATATTCCAAATCCCAATCGTCCATCTTCAAAAGGGAGATGCGTGCTAAGCACGGTCCTTCGAATGTGATTTTTTCTAGCAGTAATCAGGTGAAAAGCATGATTTTGTTCTCATCGATATCGTTTAGTACCTTCGCCTTTCCTCAGCACAGAGGGAGATACGGTGATAGCTTGGAAATTGTGTTTGTCCCCTCAATGTCAATGTCTTCTACTCCCACATCACCATCATCCACACCCACACTGATGTCCTCTCTTTCCTCATCAGGTTCTAGGTCGACTACCATAACCTTCTCATGTGCATTAGGCTTTTATTTCTTTTGGTGTTTCCTTGGCGACTCACACACCTGCTGTGTTGCTTTTAGATTATCCTTTTTCATCTTGGGACCCTCTTTGGGTGGCATAGGCCTCACCCTAGGCGACCTTGGCAATTTGGGTACTTCTGTAGGTACCTCTACATCCACTACCTCTGAGGTATCTCCCTCAGCTGCCATCGCTTCTCCCACACTTGCAGTTTCCGTGGGTGTCGACATAATGCCAGTTAAAAGCTCCTGAGTTTTCTTCGACAATTTCTCAAACACTGAACTCACTACCAAAGCCTCAAAGTAATCAAGGTTCATGCACGTTTGATATCTCAACACCTCAATTCTCAAAATGCCAAGTGTTTTTCGTTGGTTAGTCATCTGTAATTTATAGGAAATTTCAAATTTGAATCTGACCATTCCCCCAAAAATATGTTCATAAATGCTATAGTGGCAGCAGGTTTTCAAAGATCTTATTCTTAAATTCTGACTTAATTGTCGCCCCCCCCCAACTCCATTTAGCCATTTTCCCACTATCAAGTCATGAATAGTGACCATAACAGTCACTTTCTGGCTTCCTTACGGAGTCTCTCATTCAATAGCGCAGCTCCCCTCGCGCTTCCGCTGACACTATGACAATCCTCCATTCTGTGTTGTACCCCAACCGTGCAACACTATAACTTAGGCATTGTAGTTTATAGTCCCGCGCCTCCTTTCAGCTACCTGGAGTGCTAAGATTATACTTCCTCCATATAGTCATCTGGTTAGATCCCCAGTGTATGACTTCAATCGCTACCATTCACCATGCCTCGGAATGGCTCTCCATTCAACTTCACCAACTGAACTGCTCCACCATCGGTAATCTCCTTGATGACATAGGGCCCCAACCAATGCATCCAAAATTTTTCCTGGAAATTTATCGAACTTGCTGTCATATAATAACACTAAATCATTTACCTTGAAGGTGCGCAATTTGATGTGCTGATCATGCCATGCCTTTTCGCATTCCTTTTGAAATTTCTCATGGAATCTAGCCAGAAACCTATCTTCTTCCAATTCTGTTAGCTGTGTGAGCCTTTCTTCCATGGCTTCATGATCCACCATTCCTGTGAATGCCACTATGCGCAGACTAGGTACAATGTATTCCATTGGCATCGTAGCTTCAATTCCATATACCAGCCTCAAAGGATTTTGTCCAGTCAGCTTCTTATAAGTTGTTCTGTAAGCCCATAGCACCCTGGGTGCGCACACATCCCAATCATTTCTTTATGTATTTAAAACGTTTGTCAATGCGTTCTCCAGTATCTTATTAAATGCTTCTACTGTGCTATTAACCTGTGGGTGATATGGCATGCTCTTCTGATGGTAAACCTGAAATTCCTTCGTCAATGTGCTGATTGTTTCATTAAGAAAATGCATACCGTGATTGCTCATTAAAATTTTTGGACAACCAAACCTTGTCAACACATATTCAATGATGAATTTTGCTGTTATTGTGCTTGTACAGTCCTTCATAAGATGTGCCTCCGCTCATTTGGTTAAATACACAGTCGCAATGATGATGTACTATACAACTGTCTTCTTTCCTGGAGGCTAAATTGGTCCCATAAAGTCAATTTCCCACTTCTCAAAGGGCTATAATGATATCTATGGATACAATGGCAGCCCATCCTTCCGCGATGGTCTACCAATCCTTTGGCATGCATTGCGAGCCCTACAATACACTTTTGAATCCTTATGCAGTGTCTACCACCACAACCCAGTGCGTAGAATCTTCTGTCCCATTTCTTTGCCCACATAATTTCCTCTCGTGTCTCCTCCATGAGCCTTAGTGAGGATGTTGTTTCGTTCAAATTCTAGCACATAACTTCGCAGTCTTTCATCTAATCCCATTTTATACAAGTGCCCTGCAATGACAAAAACATTATGTTGCATGCACCACCAATTCCTTCTTTTGTTGGCTAGTATATCCTTCTAGAGCCATTCCCATCATCAGGAAGTGTAAAATATCTTCAAAGTGACTATTCGTGATGCACACCGCAAAGAGCTGTGCATCAGATAGTCCTTCCTCCAAATTAGTAGGCTCCTCTCTTGTTTCAATGCACGACAAATGATCCATTCCACCATTCAATCTTCCTAGTTTCAAAATAACTTCAAAATCATATTCTTGAAACAATAACCATCTCCATATCCCCCCCCCCCAATGTAGGCTTTTTCACTAAATACTTCAATGTAGAATGGTTTGTATACATCTTAAAGTGTCTGCCTAGCAAGTAGTGCCTAAACTTTTGGAGTGCATATACCATAGCCAGACCCTCACGCTTTATCGTTGAATAATTCTTCTCAACTTTAGATAGCTTCCAACTTGCAAACACTATGGGATGATACAATTCTCCCTCACTGACCTATGTCAGTACTGCTCCTAGCGCAATACATGAAGCATCCACATGCACATGAAATTCCTTCTTCCAATCTGGGAAGACTAGGATCAATGCAGTGACCATTTTATCTTTGAGCACATCCAAGATCTTCTGACATTCCTCATTCTAGTAGAATGTAGCATCCCACTTTAATAGTTTCTCCATCGACGTAGTGATCTGGGCATAGTTTTTGATGAACTTTCTATAGTACCTTGTATTCCCCAACATTACGCGCAACTCTTTCACACTTCTTGATGCATCCAAATTGATTATAACCACGATCTTTGCAGGGTGTACCATCAAGACTTGTCTGCATACCACATGACCTAGCAAGATCCCAAAAGGGACATAAAACAAATATTTCTTTAGATTGAGTGTGATCTGGTATCTCTGGCATGTATCTAGCATCAAGCATAGGCTTGCTACGTGGCACTTTTCCAGCCCAAACAATGTCCAATTGTCAAAGTATACCTCTAGAAATTTGTGAATGAAATCTTCGAATGCTACGATGATTACACGCAAGAAGATTTTCGGTGCGTTGTTCAGCCCTAAAGGCATCACAGTATACTAGAAGCATACCCATTCAGTAGCGAAGGTCATCTTACTCCTATCCTCTAGAGCAATCTTGATCTGATGGTACCCTGAGAACCCATGAGTAAATGAATATGATTCTTGGTGCCAACATTATCCAACACCTCATCAGTGAAAGAATTTGGGAAAGGATCATGCACACAAGCATCATTCAACTTCCTGAGATCTATGCATATATGTATCTCATCCTTTTGTTTCTTGTCCTGAACTGCCATTAGGATTACCCAATTAGACTCTTCTACTAGTTCAGTGATGCCTGCTACAAGCATTTTATCTAGTTCCAAGCAGACCCTCTCTTTGTACCTCAAATTGAGGCGGTAAGGTGTTTGCTTAAATGGCTTCGCATTCAGTTTTCGAGTGATCTTCATGACACCCAAGTCCCCTATTATCCCTTTCACATCTAAAAACTTGGTGGGGAACAGATCCTGATATTCTTGAAGTAATTTGGCGACCTTATCTACATTCACGTCATCCCAGTAGTCCCCAATCTTAGAAAAATTCTGCTCTACCTCCATGCCAATGTTCACATGTCTAGTTTTGAGCGGTTCAGTGATGTTGGATTCTCTAGTTGCGGTCCTTTAGCTTTGTGGTTACCTTCATTCTCTAGAATATTAATCTTCCTTGGGTCATCATCTTCTTCTTCAGCTGTTATATTGTAGCAGTCCAATGTGTAGCTCAGCTGGGTAGTCCAATCAAGTTGAATCAAATCTAGAGGATCCTGCGGTATCCTGAAGATCTTTGCCTTAACCTCCTGTAATGCTTCATGGATACATTCAAACCCGTCCTCAAATCTGAACGTCATCAAAAATACTTTGCGCAAAACATCCCATTCTTTAGTGATGTAATGGAGCTTTGTCTCCAAGTACCAATTCATCGGTATAACATCCAAGATATGGAAAAACAGATGTACCCACTCCAGCTAAGGCTCCACTCCATACACTTCAGTCCATTTAGCTAAATGGTTGCATGGGTCATTCCTCCCATCATATTTTTCTATTAGCCGCACTTGTGGGTGACCAAACCACACTCTCATCATTTTTCTGTATACGTACCAATCATCAAAACTATGCTTGTGTGTGCCCATCATCTTGCAGGTGTAGCTTCCAGTGCCCAGTCCAGGGTATGGAAGTGATGCTTGTTTGGAACTTCTCTCTCAAATGCGTCCAAAAAGTGATCAACATCAGTTAAACCATCATAGTAAGGTATCTTTCTTACCTCTGATGATACACAGTGCAATGCCTTTGTCATCATATTACAGCGCAGCATAGATACTTCATGTAGTCGATTCTGCCGGTGCTTCAGTTCCTCATCTGAATCTCATGTGCAGGAAATTTCACGGTCCCGTGCAATAGGTCCATCTGCTATCAGATTCATCCAATCTTGATCTCGCATCGTTATCTTGTAAATCTGGTCCAAATCGTCATCACTTTCATAATCGTAGACTGGTTCAGTATAATGCGGCCCTTCTACAGGGTCCAGGGGAACCACTACATGGAGCGATTTCTTCTCAAATATCATATTTTGCTTCTTCAAATTGATTACCCCATTCATCTCAGTGGCCTAGTCGATCCCAAGGAGTGCGGGGTAGGGATTTCTGTCACCCACAATGCCTATCACTTCAAAATCAGCTAGTGCGCTGGAGCCTTCAATATCAATTGTTACCCCCTGCAACCTCCCCATTGGGATGATTTTCTGTTGATTCACCATCCTTAACTGAATCGAAGACCATTGTAGTGTAGGTATCTCCATTCACTCCCATGTCTATTTCGACAAAACATTCGCGTCCAACCCCAAATCTAAAATAACTTGATCCATCTCATATTCTCCTATCTGTGTAGTGAGCCTCATCTCACACCCTATTCTCATCTTATGCTTTCCAATATTTCTGAATACACTTGGTTAGTCAATAGCATTTTCCTTCCCAGTGCACCAATTGATCAGCGCCTGCAGTCCCTTCACAGCCTTTCTATCGCATGGTAGTTTCATGCAGGTGTCCAAGGACGTGGTAATCATGGACGAGTCCATTTCTTCAGCTAGCTTCTCCTGACTCCTTGAAGTAGAGGCCTCAGCGAATCTTTTCTTTGCTTCCATAAATTCTTCTTTTGTGCATTCTAGATCAAACCTGATCTCCTTTTCTATTTCTTTGTGGACCCACTCACCTTCTTCAGGCTGCTTCCCCTTATTTTCACCAGTCATTGCTCCACTCCACAACATAATATTTACCTTTGGATCTTCCTCACAAGGCTCAACCCTCATCATCTACAGGTTCTGAGTCAGCTACTGAGGCTGCACCCCCTTTTCGCATATCTTAGCTAACAATATATGGCAATCCTCCATTGTATGGTCAAAATAAGTATAATAGAAACATGACGGACGCGTCAGATTTAGGCAGTCTCGCATGTAGTGTCCTGATCCCCCACAATTGTAACAAATAAGCTTCCCTTGACCTCTACCAGGTCCCCCTCCACCTTGGCCTCATCTGCGCCCCTGATACTCACCTTGCGCTCCCCCAGCACCTTGGCCTGAAGGCTGGGTTTATATCTACACCCTGTATGCAAGTGTTCTATCCATCATTAATTCGTAACTACAATAATTGCACTCATCATGACCCACTGATTGACAGAAGTTACAGAAGAGTTGTTGCGGTGTCTGTATGAATTTATGCAGCAAATGGAAATTGCCTGTGGCATGTTTTCCAGCTACCTGGTAGATATCACAACATAGCATGGGCCCTGTACTCAGCCTTGCTGGAGTTTCTGGCCTCAGACACATTGGTCCCCCCGTTGCAACATAATTTGCGAAAACTGGAAAGTGATCTTTGTCATGCCCCTGGGTTTTGCACTTCAGGCACCAAACTTCTTCACACACCTCAAGTCAAGATGTCGTATTTTTCTTCAGAATTTGCATTTCTAGGCAAAGGTTCTGCAACTGCACATGAATTTGTTGAACCTCTAGATTAGCATCTTGCAATTATTTCCCATGCAATCTCATTGCAATTTCTAGAGCTTCCACCTAGGTCCCAATATTCTATTGTGATGGTGCAACCCTTTGATGAGGTAGGAGCAAAGCCACAAACCATTTGTGGTGCTGCCCATCAGTCATATTCATGTTAGCCTTGTAGATCATACACTTCAATATCTGATCCAGATCCCAGGGTGTCTCACTAGGCTTCATCATGATTTATTTGAATCCCACAATTTATTGCGCTTCAGACTTAGTTCTACTCAATTCCTTATTCAGTGCAATCTAGATATCTACCAACACGAACATTGAATTATCAGTGCAGTACTTAATGTACCACGTTAGCGTGTGATCCTACAAAGCACTAACCAACGTTGCTTTCTTCATTTGATCATCCGTGATACCCTGAGCTTCCCATAGAGCCTTCATGATGAACCAAAACTGCTCTAGATCTTCATTTCCTACACCCTTGAACACAAGTAGCTTTACGGAGTTCGCCATATTGAACGGTGGCAGAGGTGGCGGTGGTGGAGGTGAAGGTGTATGTGATGGAACTGAATATGGAGGCATTGTGGGTGCATGTGGTATTCACAGGAAACCTTACTTTATGAACTAGATAATGCTCTGCAGAGATGCCTGTATTGCTTCCTCATCGTCACACAGAGGAGGTTCAATTAGCGGGCTATATTCAGGGCCTACTTTTCCCTTGTTCTTGAATGTTCTTCCACTTCGCATAGCCTCAAACATCAAGGTAGCTACATAACCCACTTTTCACACAAGAGCATCTTAATCCATGTATTCAATAATTTTAAATACTTACCTCACATCCTCTTGAATAAGCAACACTTTGCTTCACTATAACTAACCAAGGTATCGACTGCGAACTATGTCACAAACCCTCCTATGATACGATTGAGCCAATGATTGATAGTGCACATGATCTTACCTTCAGAGGCTTCTAATCTCCGCACTAACTCTCGGGTCCATACTTTAGACCATCAAGCCTCCACCTTCCTTGGCCATTTGCCAATTTTGCGATCCACTCGTACAACTCGACTGGGAAGGAACAAAAGAAGATCTTTTGTATTTCTATGTACAGGTGTCTATCCAACCAATTTTATTTTGTCAATCATGGGTCCCTATTTTCTTGTGCTGTGAATTCGTGGGTCTTTCTATCCAACCAATCATTGATCTCCTTCTTATTTGGATTCCAGTGATGCGACATCACACATCTCATTATAAATATCTTGATACTGGCAATGAAACCATTTGTTGGCTTGATGGGCCTTGAGCCAGGTTCAACGTTGATTAGCCAAGCAAATCCCTACACTACTAGCCCTTTCAGCATCAATCCATGGAGTGTGGACTAAAGTCTCACTCGAAGCAGTATGGGGGGATGTAGGAACCAAGTTTCTGCACCCTGAGATAGTTGTGTTGTCGTTTTATGCCCTAACCCTTCCTTTTCGTAGACCTATAAGCCCTTTAGGTATTATCAATCTACTTCTCTTATCCGGCTTTGAAACCTTCACGAAGGTCTTTGATTGTCCTTCGCGGACCCTAAATAGTCAATTCAAACGCTTATGCACCTCTGTAATTACTCTTAGCTCTATGTCTACCCAGATTATCTTAATTATTGGTTAACTTCAACATGCATTATGATTATCTTCGCGTAAACAAATATTCTTACTTGCATTCATATGATAAAAAAAACACATATAATTGCACATCAATATAACATTAAATCATAAACCCAGTATTAAACATAACATAATAGAAATCATTCATAACAGAAGTAAAATAGCTCATACATAGATATCTCCAAAATAATTCTCTTTATTGATGGTTCAGATCTCCAGCACAGACTCTAATTTCCCTATGCACACAACTGCAGGGGTCTGCACACTCAACTACAGACTTCTACCCTAAGCCTCTACACACTTAGCTACAAAGCATCTTCCTATGCTAAGACTCTTTGCTCTTAGCTCTCATAGACCCATTACATTGATCAATTGCCCAAAAACTTACTAAGAACTGAACTGCCTTAGACTCTTCTAAGACTCCTTTTTATACAATCCCATGGTCATGAACCAAGGGTGAATCTCATCAAGCCAACACAAGCTATCTAATATATGGGTAGAAACCCTTTTTGACCATTTACATCTTCATGCTCTGTGACCACAAAATGTGGAGACTTTACATTCTTTATACAAAACTTGGGCCTTTAGCCCCACAACGTGGGATTTTAACCCCAAAATTGACCCTAGGGGACCCATTCCCAACAACGAATAACTTGGTATCTATTTCCATGCTTGAGGATAGAGGCAATGATGTGATCTTTTCAAAAGGAAAGGCATTCCTTCGACACATAGCCACAGGTCAAGTAAAGAAGGTAGGGATTCAAGTTCTGAATCTATATAAGATAGAGGTAGAGGATTATGCTGCTTTGAGTTCAAAAGTGGAAAAGATGTTGATCCGAGATGTAAGCATTGGGCAAGTTGTGGCATATGTGATTGGGCCACTTTCATCATGGGACTTTGAAGATATTGTAGAAAATCTCTACCAGTCTTCCCAAAGGTACGCTTGAGCAAGTTATTACATGTAAGGGTTTTACTTTGGGAAAATACACCAAGTCTTCCTTTGGAGACAGAGGCAGTCGAGCGAAGTCTATTATGGAGAGAATCCATTCAAATGTGTGTGAACCATTCTTGACAGCATTGATGGCCAAACACATGTATTAGGGTATACTTATTGATGACTATTCTCGTAAATGCTGGGTATTTTTTATGTAGAAAAATGATCAAACTTTCACAAATTTTTGTGAGTTCAAAGCATTGGTAGAGAAAGATTTTGTCAAGAAGCTTAAATCTCTACGGAGTGATAATGGTGGTGAGTATGTCTCCAATGAGTTTAAGAACTTTTGTCTAGCAAAAGGGATTAATCGAGAGTTGACGGCACCCCATAATCCTGAACAGAATGGGGTTGCTGAGAGGAAGAATAGGAGCATAGTAGGGGAAGAAAGGGAGATGTTGTAAGATTAGGGCCTACCACTACACTTGTGGGTTTATGCATGAAACATAGCGGTTTATGTTCAGAACTGTAGCCCGCATCAGATCCTTGAGATGAAGACGCCAGAGGAGGCTTATTCTGGTAAGAGGCCAGATGTTGGTCACTTCAAGATTTCTGGGTCATCAATTTATTGCCATGTGACCAAAGATGCACAGAGGAATCTTGAGCCAATAACAAAGTTGGGGATCTTTGTGGAGTATACTGATACACCCCACAACTATCCGGTGTACATGCCAACCAGTTGGATGATAGTGGTTCGCAGGGATATCAGGTTCGATGAGATACATGCAGATGAGGATCTTTTAGCCCCTAAGGTTGAGAGACCTCAGATTGATGTGGAGAAGCCACATGCAGAGGTTTAAAGAGTGGAGACATCCACCAAGGTAGAGACTTCCAGAGAGGGAAGAAAACACACTAGAGAGCCTGACAGAATGGTGAATGATGCTCAGGAGAATGTGGGAGAACCCACTTCTCAGTGCAGATAGAGGAGGGCACCAAAGAGGTACACTTTATACATGGCACGGTGGAGGAGTATGACTCCATAGTTCGAAACAGTGTTTGGGATGTGGCCTCGAGACCAGAGGACAAGTCAGTTGTGAGATCCCATTCATTTTACAAGGTAAAACAAGCTCCATAAGGTAGTATGGAGAAGCATAAGGCCATATTTTTGGGTTGTGGGTTTTCATAGGTAGAGGGGATTGATTATGATGAGACCTTTTCCCCTGTTGGAATGTTCTCATCAATCGGATCTATTTTGGGACTATCAGCACTGATGGGTTGGAAGATCCATTAGATGGATGTGAAGACTACCTTCCTCAATGACATTATTGAGGAAGAGGTGTACATAGAGTAGCCTGAAGGTTTTGAAACCTTGGACAATGAGTCTCATGTCTACCAACTCAAGAGAGCATTGTATGGGCTGAAGCAAGCACCCCATTCTTGGTACACTAGGATAGATAGTTACTTCACTGGGTTGGGCTTCACAAAGAGTGAAGCGAATGCAAAACTATATCACATAGTGGTGGAAGGTAAGTTTTTGATCATTGTACTTTATGTAGATGATCTCATACTAACAAGTGATGAGAAGCTCATCAAATCTTGCAAGGAGGACCTTGCAATAGAGTTTGAGATGAAGGACATCAGGCTCATGCATTACTTTCTTGGCATGGAGGTATGGCAGGGAGATGGGGAGTAGTTTGTATCTCAGGGAAAATATGACAATGAGATACTCAGGAGATTCTGCATGCAGAGCAATAAACCCATGGAGACTCCTCTCGGTGGTAACTGGAGGAAGAAGGATGCTACTTCAGGGGAAGTAGTGGAAGCTATTGTTTACATGGAACTTGTGGGTTCACTCATGTACTTGGTGAATACATGACTGGATATGTTCTATGAAGTTACATAGCTTAGTCAAGCGATGGTTAGGCCTACCAAGTTGTATTGGAAGGAGACAAAGCATGTATTGAGATATCTCAGAGGCACTACTCAGTTTGGGTTATGGTACAAATGGATAGAGGGAGTGAAGCTTTAAGGTTTAGCTGATGCAGATTGGGCAGGGAGTCCATCTTGAAGGAAGAGCACATCAGGAGGGATCTTTAGTATTGGGTCAGTGGCCATTTCTTGGTACATCAAGAAATATAGATCGGTTGCACTCGGTTCAGTAGAGGCAGAGTACATGGATGCAAGTCACGTAGCATGTGAGGTTATCTAGATGAGGAAGATCCTGTTTGGTTTGTTTCGTCAATAGATGGATCTGACAATGATTTACTGTGATAATCAAAGTTGTATCAAACTCTTTGAAAATCTAGTATTTCATGATTGTTCCAAGCATATTGATATCCAGTATCATCATCTCAAAGATTGTGTATTAAGGTGGATCATGTTGTTAGATTACATTCCCATGGAGGAGCAAGATGCCGACATCTTGACAAAGGAATTGTCAAGATATAAATTTGAGTTTCACAGAGACAGGATCAGGGTAGTTGATAATCCATTTCTTCTTGAGAGGGAGTGTTGAGAAATGAAAACAAGAGAGTCCAGTTTAATTTGTCCTTCAATTAAACTGTGAATTAATTTCGAATTATATTCTCATAGCAACTTAAAATAGCTAAATTAAGTTTATACTTACTTAACTTATGAAATTTGAGTTGGAAGTCTTTTGGAAGTCATATATGTTCTCCCAACTTTTTAGGAGTCTAGTGTGATTTAATTGTGAGTTGTAAAATAGAAGACTCAGTTTCATGAGTCAGTTCAATAAATTAGTTCTCAAACTAATTGAGAGAACTAATCATGAGTTAATAGTTAGTGGTTACATTAATGAACTCCACCAGTGCTTCTCTATTTAACTGAATATTTACTCATCAGAAACTCATGCATGTCAATTCTGAGAAAGACCCAGTTGAGACTAGAGTGCAGGGACAGTGTACTATTAGTTTTAGATTTTCTTGAGTTGCATTGATAGTGCATGCAACGAGGAACTGTTCCTTGAGGGATTGCACAATTTTTAGAGGCTTTATTTCCCTTTAAATACAAGCTATCCTTCATAGGAATTACACATTGGAATAGAGACTTGGAGAGATTGTGAATAGGCTAAGCTTTAGTTGGAGATTGATTTCGCTAAGTGCTGGGATTTTTCTAGAGAGAAAAAGAATTGTAATTTCATCTTGATTTTCCATATTAATATAAAACATATAGTGGGGTTTTGAGATGTGTATTTACCCGGATATTTATTGTGTTATGTGCCTTTGATTCTCTTTCTCTATTGATTATTATTTGCTCGATGTTTATGGGCTTCTACTGTAAAGATTAGAAGTAGATTCTTGCTCCTTTCTTTAGAAAATGGCATTAGCTTGTGAATATACAGGATTTTGTATACTTAGAAAACCTAAAGATAACCATGGTTTCATCAATTACATATCCTCTTTTATGTCAGTTGTCTATACCCTTCTCTATAGTCAATTGTTACCCAAGGCACCTCAGTTCCTTAGGGAGAAGCTACAGTTTACCATGTGTACTATAGTAGGTGAATGGTACCTCTTCAAAGACTACATAATCATTAGAGTATATGGATTTGAAGGAAAAAAATACTAGTTTCTAGCATTTTTTACTCCCCACATATTTGCATTGGAGTACTTCAGGGAAAGGTTTGGTAGTGACAATGTGTATTTTACTCCCAGGAAGGTAGAAGTTACCTTCCACCTCACTCATAAATTTGGACCAATTATGCTCAATTCAAGGAATTTCTTGGAATATATGGAGAAGATATTATAGAGCTTTGATTCCCCGCACACAAGAGTTTTGAATTATGATCCTAATAATATCATCTATGATATGAAGAAGGGTAAGGATAGGGAAAATCGTAAGCACGATTCAAATCCCATAGTAGAAAAATTATGAAAAAAGGTCTACTTGAGAAGAAGTCAAGGCCATTTTTCATCCAATTGAATCAAGCACTTCTCACCTCTCATGGAGGAAAAGAGGCACTTTATAACCTATGGATGACGATCATTGAGCCTAAGCCTAGCTCCAAGAAATCCAAGGTAGAAGAAGTGGCAGGGGACGATGATGATGAGACATAGTCGTAGGCTCTAATGCTATACAAGATACAGCTAGAAACACCATCAAAATAGGCTTTCACTATGTAAAACATTCCCTCTATCATGTCAAGGTATGAGGCAAAAGAGTCAGGCAATGTTTCCAAGCTTGGACACATGCTAGTGGTGGAGTGTTTTTAGAGTTTCGTTAAGTAGGCATATAAATAAAGAAAAATAGACATCGAGGTAAAAAAAAAAACCAGCCACTTCCCCCTGTGCAGGTTAAAAGTGCACTGGATTACAAAAAAGGTATTTTTTATGTTGGCAATATTATAGTCCAAGGTGGATACATCTAGTTCCATGTTGTGTTGGCAGCGTTATAGGCTAAGGTGGATACATCTGGATCCATGTTGAATCATCAAGTGTATCAACCATCCCTACTCACAGAACATATTCCATATATATATATGTATATTAGTATATATATACATACTATAGATATATATATATATATATTATTATATATATATATATATATATATATTATTATTATATATATATATAATATATATATATATATATTATTTATTATATATATAATATATATATATATATATTATATTATAGAGAGTGAACATGTAAGTGACATATATAGTTCATATGAAGATGTACAAAACAAATGCTACAACCAGGGAAATAAAAGATTTGTATTCCAAGGCTAGAAATAATTTGAAATATAAGAGAATGGTATGCAGATCCAGGAAAAGGAAGATAAAATCCTTGGAAGCAAAGGTGACCCACCTAGATACTTTTCCTTGGGATTTTAAATACTTAAAAACATTGTTGGAGGATAGGGATAAGGAGATAGCCTCGATGAAGAAGAAACTCAAAATTCTATACGCACATCCTTTATAGATAAATGAGTTATCAGTGGTAAAAAAGGAGAATCAAAAGCTAAATAATATGTTCCATGAGGCTCTTACAAATAATAAGGAATAAAAATATGAATTTGTTCTACTAGAGGCACAAACCTAAGAAATGACGGAGAAGAAATATGAGACTCTTTACCTTCAACAAACCCCTAATCTTCTAGTCAGGCAGGTTAATCAGTGACAATATTAGAATATGTCACAAAGCTACAAGTTATAATCTCAATTCAAGAGAAAGAACTGAAGAAAAGGTATGTAACATGCCTTCTCTCATATCTACCCACTTTGACTGGCTTGCTTGGTGTAAACATGAGATGAGGGGCTACTATGATAAGACTCATCCTGCTAGATGACCTTAAGGAAATGGAGTTGATGCGACTAAACCTTACTAACCTCTTCCTGATGCCACATGGCTCCAAATGGATGACCCACCCTTCCTAAACATTTGTCCTTGAGGAAACTCACATTTTGTTGAATTGGAGCCCTAGTCACTCCCTTTCCAAGCCCTCCAAGTAACTAAGATTCCTCAATCACTCCCATGGGCCTGCCTGAGTGCGACTGTAGCTTTTTTATGCCAGTGACTGTGAGATTTAAGGCTATTTTCTAGGGTTGAAGCTTAACCTCTACTTAGAACTCTATTAAACTTTCATAACTCATAAAAACATGAGGAAAATGCTTGTTAACCAAAAATTGAAACCACAACTTCACCTAACCTTCCCCAATCGGGACTAACATTCCATCAAACACTTGGTAAATATGAAACCTACAAGTCATGAATGCAAGTCTGAGAATAAGGGATTGAAAAATCATCTTAGTTTTAATAAGAAGGGTCTCTACAATCTAACATTAGTTTTCATAACACCAATTAGGTCTTGTATCCATTATTCATTCAATTACAAATAGAACATGAATAGAGACATGCTTGATAACTTTCATATAACCGTGCTTATAACCAACATATAACTAGATAAATGAAAGTGAGCGGACAACCATTGAAGCGTAATAATAGAAAGTACATTTACTCATCAAAATTAAGAGAATTTGAGTTCTTATTAAACATAGGCAGAAGCCAACCAGGTTCAGGACTTCCACGAACCACCCAACCATAGATTCATTGAACCAAACCTCTCTTTCAACTAATCACCACCATTCCATCTTCCAAGAATGAATGTGGGATCTCATGGGATAAACTAATCCAAAAACAGCCAATGGAATCTAGAGGTTAAACCACCTCCACCCTCACCATATTGTGATCTCACCTAAATTATTTCCTGAGATCACAAAACCAAATTGAGCTTAGATACCTTAGAATTTATTCTCCAATACCTTGAGGAATTTTGTCGTCTCCACCCTCAAGGTTTATGATGTATTCTTCCATTACCGGTCAAGGTATTCCTATGCCTTTGGGAATTTTCCTAAGACCACCTCACCTGGATCCAAAATATTTCGGAAATCCAAAGCTCCAACCGAGAAAATTCCCATCACACCATGGCTATCTAGAAATGGAAAGGCAAGGATAAAATCCACTATCAAAACCTAGAAAAATTCATGCCCATGATAGCAAAATAACCAAATACCAACATGCACATACCATGCATGTCAAAACTAGCTAAGAAATCCTACATGCAACCTGTTACTGCAAGTATTCATGTTGAAGCTTATTGGTCCAACTTTTCCTTGATTGATCCTTTTCTTTCCTTTTCTTTCCTTTTCCGTCCTTTGCTTTCTTGCTTTCCTTCTCCTCCTAGTGCTCTTCTCCTCTCTGAGACTAATTCCAAAACTGAACTGAAAAAAGGCTACCATCTAATGTATTTTTAATTAATGGTGCCTCTAATTTCTTCATTTTTCCATTATTTTCCTTGACTTCCTCCTCACATGCAACCTATGACCTTTCACCTCCTTTTTCTCCTAATTTCCTTTATTTTCATAAAATAAATGCTAATTAATACCTTTTTTCCTTTTCAAATCCTTTTCCATTGCCTTTTCCAATTTCCCTTAGCCATAAACACATCAATTGATTCCCACTAGGATATTTTTTCGAACATCGAGCTTGGAATAGGTGTCCCTTAACCATGGTTTTATTTTTCCTTTATTAAATTTTATTAAATGAACTCTTAACCAAGGTATGTTGTAGAAACTTCCCCTTAGGTGAACATCGTCCTCTATGTTCTGTGACATCTACAACCAACAATAATGCTAAAAAGAAAAACATACTACCCTTGTAGCTTTACAACCTAGCTCGTTGCAGTATTTACAATAACAACAACCTCAAAGAAAAACCATCATGACAAATATGAAAACCATACCACTTATTGGAGCTTTATAACACAACTCATGTCGTATTTACAATAGAAACCATACATAAATATGTACAATACCAAAAACTCATTTTCCTCCATCGGCAAACAATGAAGGATACATAGCCCACATCTTATCAAACGTCTCCCATGTAGCTTCATCGGGCCCAAAGTGCTTCCACTTCACATTAACTTGCTTGATTTCTCTATTCCAAAGAATGATATGTTTCTTCTGCAATATGCACTGAGGTTCTAGTTGGAATTATTCTTTAGGATCCTCCTGCAATACAGACCAATCAATAACATGGTCAACATACTTTACATATCTTTTAAGCAATGATACATGAAAAACATCATGGACTTTCACTGTCAGAGGAAGTGAAATTCTATAAGCCACTAGTCCAATCCTCTTAAGGATCTCAGGAGGCCTACAATACCATTGTGCCAACCTGGCACATGATCCAATCCTCAAGGAGCTCTTCCTGGGATTGATGTGCAAATACACATGCTCCCCAACCTGAAACTCCTTAAATTTTTTGTGCTAGTCTGCATAACTCTTTTTCCTATCTTATGCTTCCTTTCATATTATTCCTTATAACCTACATTTTTGCTTCCATGTATGCTAGCATGTTCGGTCGAATAAGTACCATGTTCACTAGAACACTCCAACTAATGGTAGTGTTACAGGTCTACCCATGCAGTGCCTCAAATGGACTCATACTTAGTGACTCTTGATAACTGTTATTGTAAGTAAAGTCAACCAATGGAAGGTACTCCTCCCATCTCCTCTATGGCTGCATCACATCCATCCTAAACATATCCTCCAATATCTTGTTGACCCTCTCTCTTTTTCCATCTGTTTGTGGATGATAAGCTGTATTAAAGGCCAACTATGTCCCCAAACCTATAGAAATCTCCTTCCAAAACTTGTAACTAAAATTAACATCCCTATTTGACACAATATTCTTTAAAACACCATGAAATCTCATTATCTCCCTGATGAAAACCTATGCTACCACACTAGCTGAATAAGTAGTCTTTACTGGAATGAAGTGTCTACCTTGCTTAACTTGTCTAGCACAACCATGATACAATCATGTTTCCTCAATGTCCTCAAAAGAATTATAATTAAATCCATGCAAATGACCTCCCATTTCCATTCTGGAATTAGAATATGCTCAAGAAACCCACCTGGATACCTACACTCTATTTTCACCTGCCGACATTCCAAACATCTAGCCATGGATTATTCCACTTCCCTCCTCGTATTCGACTAATATTAGAACTTCTTCACTACTTTCAATTGTTTCTGGTATCCTGGGTGACCTGCATATGGATTTACATGAAGCTCCCTCAAGATAAGCTTCTTGAGTTCATTGTCATCCAACACATAAATTGTGTCCCTAAATCTCACTAAGCCATCTTCCGTGAGACGATAATCTACATCCTGGTCACCTATACCTTGTTGTAGCATATACATAAGCTCCATGTACCTATCATCCTAATGTCTTGCCTATAAGATATAATCCCATAAATCTTCCCCATATGAGCTCATTTCTGTGACATGGCTCAACTGCACTTTCCTCCTGAGAGAATCTGCAACCCTGTTCTCGTTACCCTTGATATATCTGACCTCAAAGTCAAAGTTACTAATTGTGGCTAACCATATAGCTTTCCTACCATTAATATTTTTTTGATCAAACAAATATATAAACAAGTTGTGATCTCTCATCAACACAAACCTCCTACCAAGAAGATAATGTCTGAACATCTTCAAGGCATGCATAATAGCTTCCAAGTCAATATCATGAGTCAAATACTTATTCTCATTATAATTTAGTTTCCTAGACTCATATCATATCACCTATACCTCTAGCATAAGGACTCCGCCAAATTCTCTCTTGAAAGCATCTTTGCACACTACAAACTCTTTATTCAGATATGCAATATTTAACACTAGAGCATTCATTAACAACTACTTTAACTATTCAAAACTAGCTGCACACTCCTTTGTCCATTCAAACTTCTTACCTTTCCTCTACAATGGTCTAATAGGGTAGGAAATGTGTGAGAAGTTCCTGATGAACCTCCTATAGCGTTATAGACATTTTTGGGCACTTCAACCCCAATCATAAATGTACATAAACTGAGGGCTCCTAAGTCCCTAAAAGTGTTGCTTCACTACCTAAAGGAACAAGGTCAGCTGATTACATCATCTCCCAGAAGTTCTCCACTGAAAACTGCTCATAAATGGTCAAAACTGGACCACACTGAAAGCTTAATGCAGAGGGTGCGATGCAATCACCTTCCCAGTGTACAAGGTGTGATGCATACTAAATTTCTCCTCTGTAGGGTGCGATGGTCGAGAATGGACAAAGTGGCAGGGACAAAAATTGCAAAGGTGGAAGACATGTAATTCTTCTAGAAGCTTCCCTCTGACACTTGCTCTCTGTTTTGACCAGGGATGAGTAGAGATCATCATTCTCCAAGTGGAAGCAGGAACTATCAAAGAGAGGACACTAATCAAGATCCCAAAAGATGACTCACCTCTCTATAATCATCTATATATGGATCCCTCATCACAGAGATCCGGAGGCTGGAAATTTTGTATCTTATAGAGAAGTGTTTTGTTTTCTGGTGTACATTCATTAGTGTTGGGTGATCTAAGCTTTTTCTTGAGGTGAAGAAGGGCTTCTTAGTGGAGGATGATGCTGGGTCAGAGCATATGGTTGTAATCCTCTTGCTACTTTTTATCTTAATAAAGCTATTCTTGTTTTCTTCCATATTCTTGTGTACTTGTTTATATATGCATTTATATGGTTAACACACATATGATCCTGTGTTATTTATGGATATAAATCTTTGTTTCTTCAATAGTAGTATGTTGATGCGATTCCACAGGTTCTTTTTGAAGCGAGGCAGATGAAGAAGATGCAGCAAAGCTCTATCAAGAAGGAGAGGAAATCAAGTGCAAGACTCAGGTTGGTCCCCTTGGATCTCCTCTTATCTATTTTCATAAAAGAAAAAAATAGTAGACTTTACTTGTTTGTTTCTAAGATAGCCACCCACCTTAGTGGGAATAGCAGCATCCGAGTGGACACTATTCATAGTAACAAAATGGCGACTCCGCTGGGGAGCAACTAGATTACTTGTTAGCTTATATATCCTTGTTTCTTTTATAAACTTACAGATGGAGCCTGAAGTCAAGCTAACTAGCCTTCAAACTGCATTTGTTATACAAATGCAAAGTAGATCAATGTTGCTTCAGTCTATCTCTGGGTTTTGTTTATGAATTAAACAATAGATCTGCAAGCAATCTAATTTCCCTAAGTGGTGGCTCTAGTAACCTCTTAGATCACCCCTGTGTTTTTCATACACTGAGCATTACTTACTCGGCCTAAAAACCTAAACTAGATTGCAAACTGTGAGTGAAAACCTGTTTAAAGTCTCACACTGGTACCATCACACCCTGCCTTCAAGGCAATCTGTATGCATCGCACTTCCCGAGTGCAGTAGGTGCACTGCAGACTAGTTTCACTGTGTAACAGGTGCAATGGTTAGGGAGGGTTAACTTTACCCTCACACTGTGGTTTTTTCTCACTGTTTTCAGTCCTATTAAGGATTTTTGTTGTCTATAGTCAATGCATTTATGTGGAAACCCCCTTCTCTTTCATTATTCCACCTCCTTAGTGCAAAGATATGTAATTTTTTTTTTATGTATTGTGCACCATTTTCAGTTCTCTCTTGCAAAAAAGTAGCATAGTCAACTGTCATCTCTAAATCTGAAAGTGTTGTAGTTGTCATTTTCAGTTTTGGAAAACAATCCCATTGTTCTTGATAGTTGATTATACAGTTACTATTGCATAGGATTTGAATTAGTAGTTTTAAAGTGTCGAAAAGCAATTTTCATCTCAAAATCACAAAGTGTCTCTCTTTCTTTCACTTCCTTTTGAAAAAGAATTTTGTTGAGTACTGTTGCTTTAAAAGTAATTCAGATTTGCAAATAGATTTCTTAACATCATTCACATTAAGAAGGCTGAAAACATGTATTTGGATAGCTTGGTTTGATTTAGGACTGTGCATTTAGCGTGTGCTCTGTGCTCTGTGAAGAAAAGATTCTTGACTTTATTTCCTTAGTAGCTAGGATTTTCATTGCTGAAAGAAGATTAAACGTTTGTTTATCATCTTAGACTACATTTTAGGAATTATATATACACCACGCGGTGAACCTGAAAGGCAAATTGTTAAGCAAGATCAACTTAAAATAAATTCAATGAATCTAACAACGCTTTGGAACTTAACACACAACATCTAGAGGTCTAGGCTAGAGACGTATTCCGACGTCGTAAAGCCTAGTAATTGTTGTTTTCAGTGTTGGTTGGGTGATTCCTCCACTTTGAGATGGCAAGTGCCAGTATGGAATTGTGCTCCCACGTACCGTCGAGTATATATTGGGAGACCACAATAGGCTGCATCCTTTATCCTTAGGAAGCCGTGTCTGCCGCCCTATCGATCGCAATGCATTGAACACAGCATTCAGGAAGATTGACTGTCGTACTATAAAAAGTATTCTGTAGTTTTGCGATTGGTTTGGTAATCCTCTCTGTCTAGATCTCCAGAGAAGTCCATTTTTCTCCTTTTCAGACTCCTTGAAGGAAAAGGTCCTCGGAGCACTTGTTACTTCAGGCTCAATAAAAATCGAAGGCGACTAGAGTCATCTTTTGTTTTTTCTCAACTCTTTAAAATTGAAAAAACAAGTTGTGTCAAAGTGTCTAAAATTTATTTAATTCGAAAAAAAAATTTCCCTTTTTATTTCGAGTTGATCAAGTAATCCGCAATCGTGGAAGAAAGTCAATCAAAACCCCGTCATTCGCGAAGACTTACGAGTCAACTGTCGTTGACTCTAGAAGCGAAACCATTCCAGACGAAGCGAACTCGTTTAACCGGATCAAAGTCCCTAGGTTGGTTGGAGCAAGCACTCCAACATCCTCAGAGACTCTAGTTACTCCGAACATTTCTGGTATCCCTACCTCTACAGAAGAAATTCCACAACAAAAAAAGGACATTACAACTGATCCTATTGTGACAATTAACACTTCCATTCCTGAACCGGATCCATCCACAGCTGGTTCAGAAGGTGTTACTCCCCAACTATCTGCTGCTGCAGAACTTACATCTTCTTCGGCACCAGAAATATTTTACGGACCTGACGGCCTACCTCTTCCTCCTGGATTGATTGCCATAGAAGAGATTGTGGAAGATCCTCCATCTACCACTCCAACGCAAATTGGAGCTGGGATCGCCCTGTATCCTTCTTCATCAAAAAATATTCACCCGCCCTCAGAAGTTCCTGAAGAATAGCTGAGGAATCTTTTGGATAGGCTTAATATGTCTGAACAACCGTCAACATCAAGGACTGTGTCACCTGACACAGCAACAGCGGAAGCTCCTTCTGCTATTCCGACAATGTTCGCCGGCGTGCCATCTATCCCAACCAACTTTCAATCACTGGATGGAGTCCATCCAGGGGCTATTTCAACAGTATGGACTATTCCCGTTTGTTCATCTGGAATTATATCTGGAATCGCTTACGTTGAGTCTCAACAAATTGATCCGTCACAAAGTCAGTTTGGGAAAACTGGTTCCCAAAGGCAAATCATTCCTTTGAGTACTGGATTGTCGTTATATGGAGGGCCATATACCCTTTCATTGTCTTCCTCGGAAGGACAACCATGTGTAAGTTCACAACAAAATTTGGGTTATGCTGGAATCACAACTAGCGGTTGGGTGCCAATCCTGTCTCAACAACCAAGAGTTGTATGCTCAATACAACAAAGCTTACCTATGACAAACATCCCCACTACGCCGGCTATTGTGGCAGTATCGCAAGTACAAGCGTCACTAGTTGTATGCCAACCTCAAGTTTCGCAGGTTGCAATACAAAAATCTCTTGTACCTCCGACACAACCATAGTCACCAACTAGTGGAATGGCACAGGTTCAAACGGGGAACACCAATCCCCATCTTGGTCAAACAGTCAGTACTGGACAACATTCCATGGCTTCACAACCATGGCTGGTGCAATACCAACAACCACAATTCCAGCAGGCTTACCAAGGATATGAGCAACAAGTCTTTGCAAGTAATTGGCAGCTGTATCAACCATATCATAATGGTTATGCCCATCAACCTTACCAAAGTTACCAACATCAAATGCATTATGCTGGTATGCAAAGACCAACTACTCAAACAATTCCGTCTTATCCTGGGTATGCTCAACCAAGCCTGAATCAACAGTTTCCTTTCATGGAAACTTTAGAGTTACCAGATCTGAGTCGACTAACAAACGATCCAATTGCCTACGCCCCTTGGTGGCCGACGATTCTGCATAAACTTCCGTCAGATATTCCTAAATTTAATGGAAATTCGGGCAAAGACCCATCAAATCATGTTATGACCTTCCATCTATGGTGTTCATCAAACACTCTCAATGATGATTCGATTTGGCTTCACCTCTTCCAGTGCACATTAACTAGTCCAGTAGCAAAGTGGTATATTGAGCTACCTAGAGCTTCGTTTGATAACTTCAGTACCCTAGCCACAACCTTTTTAACCCATTTTCAGTTATCTATCAGGTATGAAATAGGAACTGAGCTACTTACCAATTTTAAACAAACGACAGCCACTCACATACCCGATCATATTCATGAGTGGCGACGTTGTCGTAGAATGGTAAAAACATATGTTCCTAATCAGCTATTGGCTGAATGGTTTATTAAGTATTTGTTACCCGTTATTACAGAATATGTGGCAAAGGGAGGAGTCGTCACTGCAAAGCAAGTTATTGCTCGTGCACAATATCTAGACTTGATCTATACTCAGTCTGGCATGCTCTACAATAAAATCCCTGATGCTCCTAGAGCAGAATTCTCCATTCCTTCGCCTCCTAAATCAAAAAAGACTCTCATGCCAGTGATGGTGTGATAGGTACAACAAGCACTAAAACCATGAAGGCTACATCGAAAAAGTCCCGCATGGTTTCGAGTCAAAATGCAAAAGAAGAACTTATAGCCTAAGAAGTATATGACATGTCAACAGACAAAGGCAAAGAACCCAAGAAACCAGGAGGCAAGAAGAAAAAGCAAGGGAAGAAGAAAAACCAAGGGGACTCGTCTCCTAGAAAATCTTTTGCGAACCCTTCTGGGAATGCGAAACCAAAAAATCCATGCAGTATATGTGACAAGGATCACTGGACCCGAGAGTGTCCATATAAAGAAGAACTTAGAAAATTCTTCAAAAGTTCAAAAACCTCGGCTGTACTGACTAATCCGTTTCCAAACCCAGGAACAAATCTGGTTGCTAGCAAAAATGCTTCCTCGTCCCAAGTGCTAATGTTTTTAGTTTCAAAGCAACTAAATGATGCTCTAATAAAGACAAGGAGTAAAGATTACGAGAATCCATAGATGTTGAAAAAAAAGGATAATTATCAACCTAGTAATTCAACAATGACTTCGATCGAAGTCGTGCCACCCATCATTCTTGAATTAACAATAAAACTGCCAAATGGAGTAGTACACAAATCAACATTTAATCCTTGTGCCTGAGCAGCATAGCACTATAATATAGTGGAGGATTTAGCTCAATCGCCATCCACGATGTCAACTCTTGAGGTACTGCAAAATTGCCCCTCCCAAAAGCAGGCTTTATTATCAGCAGTAGGTGGGATTGACGCAACGAATTCCAATCTTGTATCTTTTAATCACAAAGGATATGACCCTCAGTTACCAGCTCAACTAGCTTTCCTCATTCAAGTGAAAGTCCTCAACAAAATTGTTCATAGAACAATTATTGATGAGGGGGCATCCACATGTATCATCTCGATGAGTTGCTGGAAAACTCTAGGGTCTCCATTCTTGTCGTGATCATCAACGACATTGAAAGCATTTGATGGAGGAACATACACCCCGTATGGGATACTAAGTAACTTGCAAGTCGAACTGGGGGGGAAACAGTTGAAATCGATGGCAGCCATTGTGTTGAACTACTTTAGGAAAATTGCATTTCCTTCCCAAGGAGGAATTACAATCATCGACCAACAAACTTTTCTCCCCAATAGTCCGTAAGTTACGGGAAGCATTCTGATGATCCATGGAAGCCCTAGCATGCTTCATAATATCAGAGTAGGCCTACTAAAGGACCCTACGTTAATGGGAACCTTTACCCTACTGCCTCCTACAAATTTGGCGGAAGTGGCTAATGTAGGAACTTGCAATATGATATCTTCCATTCAAAAGATGTCAGAAAACGATGTTAAAATGGATCATTCGCAAGTTTTGCTTCTAACCCCACTGGAAATATTATAGCAATCAATGTTTTTAGCATGGGAGGCAAACCCGCATCAATGCTCATCAAGCGTTTGGATAGATAGGTCTAAGGAATATGGCAACCCTTCAGATCCTTGGTCGCAAGTACACTCTACAGATGAAAGAATCATTCAATCGATGATGATTGATGGGGCACCATGGGAAGATTACCACCATCGTTCCCATCTTCTGAACTGGAAAGAAGATAATTCTGACAACCTACACCATCCTTCAGTATTTGACTTTCTGATGAATACTGTAAACACAATGGATTCCGAGAGAAACCTATCCAATATCGAAGAGACTACTGCCATAAATATCTCAACCAAGACAGATGTTGTTGATAATATTCATGTTGGCAAATCTTGTTCTTCTTCAAAACTGGAAATATATAGAACTCTCTTTCACGCATTTAGAGATGTCTTTGCTTGGTCATATGATGAAATGCCAGGTACAGACTTGAGCATTGTTGAACATGAAATTAAGATGTATCCAGATTTCAAATCAGTACGACAACGGTTAAGGCAGGTGCACCCCAAGAAAGCCATTTCCATCAAGGCGGAAGTTGAAAAACTCCTCCATGCTGGTTTCATTTACCCCATTCCTCTAACTAATTGGGTATCGAGTATTGTTCTTGTGATGAAAAAACAAAGAACGATTAGAGTGTGTGTCGATTACCGGGATGTAAACCAAGCTTGTCCAAAAGACAACTACCATACACCCTTTATCGACCAGATAATTGATGAATGCACCGGATGCAAAATCTTTTCATTTATGGATGGATTTTCTGGGTATAATCAAATAAATATCCGCCCATAAGGCCGGTCAAAGACGCATTCATTTGTCCGTGGGGCACATTCGCATATCACAAGCTACCCTTTGGTTTGAAGAACGTAAGGGAAACTTTTCAGAGAGCAATGAACTGTGCTTTCCATGACATCAAAAACATCATTCAACCTTATCTCAATGATCTCCCAGCTCATTCACGAAAGTGGACTGATCATCCGCGCCATTTGAGAGCGATATTTCTACATTGCCGTCACTACAAGATATGACTCAATCTGCACAAATGTGTGTTTTGTGTAAGTTCTGGTCATTTACTTGGCTTCGTAGTCTCAAAGGATGGTATTTGTCTCAACCCTTGCAAGGTTCAGGCAATCATAAATTTGCCTCCACCTTTAAACTTGCTTCAGATTCAAAAAATCCAAGGGAAAGAAAATTTCCTCAGGAGGTTCATTCCAAATTATGGCGAACTAGCTAACGGCTATACTCGTCTATTGAAAAAGGAAGTAACCTTTGTTTGGGACTAGGTAGTGCAAGCCTCCTTTGATGCTTTAAAGAAATCTCTAATACAAGCATCATTAATGTATGCTCCTGATTATCAAAAAGACTTTAACCTGTATCTGGCTACAGCAGATATGACCATAGCAATTGTTTTAGTTCAAGAAGACAATGGAATTGAACATCCTATATATTATTTAAGCCGAAACTTAAATGATATGGAAATGAAATACTCCTATGTTGAAAAGCTCGCTCTCGTGGTTGTTCAAGCGATATAGAGATTTCGACACTACGTCCTCTTCAAGAAAACTACCATTTTATCAGATTGCAACCCCATGACTTATATATTTTCGTGACAGTTGCTGGGGGGGAAATATTCAAAATGGATAGCAATTCTACAAGATTTTGATTTGGAATTCTAAAAATCCAAATCAAAGAAAGCCCTATTATTCGTAGAGTTACTATGCGATATCCCATTGTCATCCAATGATGCAATATCAAAAGAAGCAATCGTGGATGAAAATTTGTTTCTAACATCTTCAAGCAATTTGTGGTACGAAGATATAATAATTTATCTCCAGACATAAACATACAGGTCTAATACCTCACGCTCCGAACAACGACGTATTCAATACCAAGCAAAAGACTACGTGATCGTCGGTGATACTCTTTACCGTCATGGTATCGATACAGTTCTGCGGAGGCGCCTCACCCTTGAGGAGGCTGAAAAAGTCCTAAATGAATACCATTCAAAAACATGTGGGGGGCATCAATCTAGTTATGCTACGACGCAAAAAAATTTGCGAGCAGGATACTTCTGGCCAACAATGTTCAAAGATTGCATAACCGCAGTTAGAAGTTGGCATGCTTGCCAAATTTTCGATAGCAAAACCAGAAGACCACCCACACTGCTACAACCAGTAGTAGCTGTTGGGCCATTCGCCAAATGGGGCATAGATTTCATTACATGTAACCCCGCCTCGGCCTGGCGGCATGGGTACATAATAGTCACAGTAGACTATTTAACCAAATGGACTGAGGCGATGCCTACATTAAACAACAGCGGCGAAACAACTGCCATTTTCTTTTTCAATCACATAGTCTCCAGATTCGGCGCTCCACAGGCCATAGTCACAGATCATGGATCACATTTTCACAATCACATGATAGTTGAGTTGGCTGCCAAATTAGGACTGTCCCACGACAGCTCTACTCCGTACTATCCGCAACCTAACGGACAAGTTGAAGCAATCAACAAAGTCCTAAAGCGCATGCTGCAAAGGATGATCAGAGTCCACAAACGGGATTGGCACCTAATCCTATACTCGACCTTGTGGGCATACCGGACATCGGTAAGAAATGTAACCGGATTCACACCTTTTCAATTGGTGTACGGTCTGGAAGCAATCTTACCGGTTCAATGTGAAATCTCATCCCTCAAACTCGCACTCAACATTCTCCCTGGAACCTCAGAACAAGAGGCTCATTTCTTGAAACTAATCCATTTGGATGAAACCCATCATGATGTAGCTTCAACTAATGAAGCTCATAAGAAGTGAGTCAAAGCACAGTTCGACAAGAATGTCAAACCTCGCGTCTTCTCAGAAGGTGACCTGGTCTTACTTTGCGACCAGGAATTTGATAAATTGGGAGCAGGGAAATTCAAATCATTATGGATGGGTCCCTATATTGTTAAATGAGTATTAGCAAAAGGAGCCCACAAGTTGATGGACTATGATGGGATTCCACTGGTGCAACCTCGCAACGGGTTGTACCTCAAACGTTACTATGCTTGATTTCGCATAGTAATCCTCGTGCTTTTGTTACATTTTTGTTTTCACCAAGAGCATTTAGTTTGGTTAAGTAATCCATTTTTTGTATTCGTTGCAGATGTTGAACCTACTGGAATCATTCGTTGGATATGCTGATGGAGCAAGTCATAGTTTGCGGAACCCGTCTTTTGCGGCATGGGCCATTTTCAATCCCAGCGGTGAGTTAGTAAGTTTTAGAGGAGTGTGTATTGGCCGGTCTACGAACAATATCGCTGAGTATAGCACATTGATAGAACTCCTTTCTGATGCCATCACACATGGCATATGCCGACTTGTCGTCAGGCTAGACTCACAGCTCATCATTCTACAACTCACTGGCATCTATTTTGTACAAAATCCAGCTATCTATCGCATGTTCCTAAGGGTCAAAATTTTGGAAAGAAAATTCAATTTCATCCAATATCAACATATTTCCAAAAGTTTAAACACATTAACAGACTCATTGCCAAATTATGTGTTAGATAGACATTTGCGACATTTATAAAAAGAAGCATCACATCAATATATGTAGCAGGATTATATAACTTAACCAAAATAAAGCTTCGAAAATCAAAAATATATTTCATAATTGTTTATAGTTTGTACATATTTTTTTGTAACCAAGAGAAAATTGGTCAAATGACCCAAAACTCAAAATGATAGGGGGCACCCTACTCTAATGATGCTGGTGATAACAAGTCACCACTTGTGCAATCATGCGTAAAAGCCTAGTCCATCGACTCGACACTCCAGTAGTATGTCGCTGCAACTGCAGAGGCAGCTCATCAGTCCTCACATCTGGGATACCAAGGGTAAGACCCTCGATCTGGTCCTGTATTGCTGAAAGAGTCTCGACCACATCAAGGTCGCGAAGGATGGCCCTCCCAACAGCCTCTCCTGCTGGAGCGGCTGCTGGGTCTCTATGGCGTACTACCGGTCGAACTGGTCCAACATCTACATGAGCACATGAGTTTTGATTAGTCTTGATCATAAGAACATTATAAAGAACAATGAACAGAGATATGGTCAGAAGAATTACCCATGGCACCCCACTGCTGGCCAACCGGCAGCACCAAATCCGGATCACCTTGGAAATCCATATCAGCATATGGGAACCTGGCATAAAACATCTCCTGACGATCGAACCACTCAAAGAAGGTCTCAGAAAAATAAATCTGGGGCTGGCCAGCGTGCCGAGACATGAGATCAATCCATCTATACATCCGTGGTTCAGTCGGTGGAGGTAGGCCAAGTGAAATATACTGCGGCTGCATCAGTGAGATTCTCTCCAAGGCGAAAGCGATCAGAATAAAACCATAGCCAAAGTTCTTGGATCTTCTGCTTTTCACCTTGGTCAATTGTTCTTTCATCACAGAAAGTACTGCATCACACCAATTGAACACCTTCGGTTCAAGGCATTCCAAAGCATACTGCATGTAAGATCTGTTGGCTATGTGAAGAGTAGAACTACCAACCAGTCTAGAAAAAGTGAACAGAATGGTCCGCAAGGGCCGGTTAGTGACATCTTGGATATTGATCTTGCCATTCGTACTTAGCTGAGATCCCTCTCTGCAATGCCGGCGAATGTACTCCCTCACGGATTCACCCCCATGGGCGGAGCCTGATAATGAGAGAGGGGCACCATGCCTCGATAAACCGGTCAGAAAATAGATGTCCACCACTATCAAGGGAATCGATTTGCCCCTAATCTGGAATACCTGGTTGATAGGATCCGAGGCATTGAGAAAATATTGCAACAAACTGATTTGTTGCCTCATGCTAGATATACGGAAAAACTTCAACAGGCCACAGTTCTGTAATACAGCTACTGTACCTGGATCATGTAAAGCAACAACGTCCTCTTCTTCATGCTCATGTTCTTGCCATGTAACGACCATTTTACTCTAATGAATCTCTGAAAAACAAACAAGGGAAGAGTCAGGATCTTCATTTGGTAAAAAATAGGCAAAAATTCATGAGGAAACTATGCAAAAACTTTCCTCCCTACGTCCATCACACCCCAAGAAGTGTATTGGGAGAGGTGCATACTAACTAGTCAGTGGGAAGATCAATATGCATCACACCTTTTGACTAAGGAAGGGTGCGATGGTCCGAGGGCAAGTTCTTCAAACCCCAGAGGCTCAGTAGGACAAGGAAACAAGCTCAGAATCCAAAATGAAAGGCATGCAATTGAAGAGCACAAGTTTAGCTCCTACCTGGTTTAAACGACGTCGAGAATCATCCACAGAAACTCCCGGAATTCGCTAGTGAAAATCAGGGGGGAAAAGCACCTCCAAAGCTCCAACAAAACAAATTTAAATGAAATGGTAAAATGAGAGGTAAAAGTCACTTTTAATTTACCATACATGTAATTCAAGTAAAATACTACTGTCTTTAACTCATTTATCAAGCATATTTTTTCATTTCTAATTGTTTTGATGAAGCAAATGAACAGGTAGTACAATCTTTGAAAGAACGAAATGCTAAGGGTGAATCAAAAACTCAATGACCATCATCACGAGCAATGTTGTCGCAGAGTTCAAGCTCGTTAAAAAATAAACCCTCCATGAGCAATTTTAGCGCATTTTTCAAGCTCGTTAAAAAATAAACATAAGTCATGAGCAAATGTTTCCCCCAGCGTTTAAGCTCGTTAAAAAATGAACCGGTAAATAACCACTGTGAATGCCTTATTGCCAACTTTTGAGCCTTGGTCGTGTTCTTGCCATCACCTCCACTCTATTTTTAGTCGGTCATTCACCCCCATATGATTGTTTACCCCTTCGAAGAAGATTTGTGAAGAGTGATTCTGTTAACCATCCTTGTGACACTACCATGATTAGAAAATTCCAAATCTCACCTGGAATCAGCTGCTACCTGAAACCATCACTCGTTCCTCGAAAACGAGTCTTCTTTAAGCTCTTTTCACCTAACTCGTAAAATATGAAAATATTGCCAAGCGATTGGCCTCTCCAGCTCCTTAAAGGCATCAGAAGTGCTATCCCTCCTCTAGATTTTAATCTTTTTGGACCTGAGGGATTATTACACAAAAAGATCGAGCGCTTGTCTTGTTCAGCTCGTTAAAACTATCGAAAA
>APFE031681217.1:41642-52421 GCA_000404065.3 Pinus taeda
CAGATGAAGAAGAAGCGGCGAAGCTCTATCAATAAGGAGAGGAAATCAAGCGCAAGACTCAGGTTGGTCCCCTTGGATCTCCTCTTGTCTATTTTCATAAAAGAAAACAATTGTAGACTTTACTTGTTTGTTTCTAAGATAGCCACCCATATTAGTGGGAATAGCAGCATCCGAGTGGACACTATTCCCGGTAACATATGTAACCTGCTAACCCCATGAATGATATCACTTCATTCACATTGCTAGGAGCTACCCACTCCATGATAACTCTTATCTTTTATGGATCTATTGTTATTCCTTCCTTGGAGACAAGATGTCCCAAGTAGTGCACCTATGTTTGAAAGAAACTACACATTCTAAGCTTGACATACAACTGATGCTCTCTCAAGAACCTCAACATTGTTGCTAAGAGTTCAACATACTCTTCTCATTCTTAGAATATATCACGATGTCATCAATGAATACAATAAATTTCCAGATAAAGATAGAACACACTATTCATCAAGCACATAAAAGTGGCTGGAGCATTAGTCAAACCGAATTGAACTACAACAAACTCATAATTCCCATGCCTGGTCCTGAAGGAAGTCTTGTATATGTCCTCTTCTTTGATGTGTACCCGATGGTATCCTAATCTCAAGTCAATCTTTGATAACATTGTTGATCCCTTCAACTAATCAAACAAGTCATCAATCCTTAGAAACATATATTTTTTCTTGATCATCACCTTGTTCAATTTCCTGTAATCAATACATATCGAGAGGGTATTATCCTTCTTTTGTATGAACAATATTGGTGCACCCCAAGGCGATACACTTAGCCTAATGTATCTACTATCAAGCATTTCCTTCAACTGCAACTTCAACTCTATTAACTCTAGAGTGCTCATCTTGTAAGGTGCTTTTGATGTTGGTGTTGCCCTTGGTACCAACTCAATAGAAAAATCCACTTCCCTATGGGGAGGCAACTCTGGAATCTATACTAGAAACACATCCTGATACTGATGTAATACAAGGTACCTATCACTAGTAGAAAATGATGAAGTTAGTAACTAGGTGACTAAAAAAGTTAGTCACCGCAATTATTTCAAGTGAATTACTACTAAATTTGAGCAATTTTAAGTGACCGAACTTAAAATGACTAACATAAATGATTAATTTAGTCTAGGGATAAAATATAATACTATATACTAAATGACTAAACTAAAAACGACTAACTTAAATGACTAATTTAGTTTATGATTAAAATATATGACTAGATAATAAGTGACAAAATTAATAATTATTAACGTAAATGACTATTATAGTAAAAGAATAAAAATACGACCAAATAACAAGTACAACAAGTATATGAATTAGTCATTTATGTTAGTAAGTTTTAATTGTGTCACTCTAGAAATGGAAAATTGCAATTTTGATACCAAAGTGTTATAATTCACTACAAGGGTCTCTGAATCCATTTGCAGTGCATATATATATGGTTAAAAAAATATTCCATATGTAGTTATTATTTAATGGTATATGAACCTTTGTTAATTATTTAAATGTTTTTAATAGTGGATATATAGCTAATAAAGTAAGTGATGAAATGAAGCTCATTTCAAGAAAATCAAACTGTTAATTTTTTAATGGTACATGAACCTTTGTTAATGATTTAATTTTGTTAAAATTTTAATGGTATATGAACCTTTGTTAATGATTAATTAATTATTCCCCAATGGGGGTGATCATTTTGGAGGCCATTTGACAGTGCAATATTATTGGATCGAGGAGCTAGAGATGCCTCCACGTGCCACACGAACGCAATGAAGAGCCATTAGAACCCGCACCCCACTCCCCGCAAGTAGTGTTTAATACCGCACAGGGATTGCATGCAAGAGATCATTTAGAGGTGTTGGGCGATGAGGAGAGAGTGTCGGGAGAGGACGAGGGCATGTGGTAATTCGTTTGCATCCTGGCTCAGGCTGTGGCGTGGGGCAACCGAATAGTATGAGACCATCAAATTCATATGAGAGGAGAATTTTCACCTGCATCAAGCATGGCCATTAGATCTGGGGGAAGATTTCTCTATCCGACGTAACGAATTATCTGGTTCCGGGATTGGAATGTGTGGGTTGAGAGAAGACACAGAGTTTTCCTTAGTCTAGTTCTATCTCTAGTTTGAGGAAGCTCCACTAGATAATAGTTTGCTAGGGGAGAGTGACTTCAGGTGCCATCTCTCGAGCTTTGAGCTTTGTGACCCCAAGACATGTGGCATGCCTTCCTTCTTCTTTATTCGTCATGGTTATGGTATTAGTTCTTGGGAATTTAGGTTCTTTAATCCTACTAGGATAATATTATTAATGTTCAACGAATCTGGTACATTAAGTGGAGTTTTATTTTAGTATTGTCAATTCATAATTTCATGGTGTGTTTCTCTAGTCAAGTAGTATGCTTCCTATGATGGTGCGACCGATGGTTATGGTGCTAGTTGTATTCATCGACATTGAGGGTGTGCCCAAAGAGGGAGGGTGCCGACCCACATATAGATGAATGCTAATAACATGGAGAGCCTATCTTAGACTCTGAGTCGACTGAGAGTCACCACTTCGCTACAAACATGGCCCTATCCCCAGCCTGCTCCTTGGCGCACATAGAAGTTGAAGTCACCTTGGAGTCCATCATGACCCAGTTTAATAACATAAAACTCAACATTGATACACTAAGGGAGCAGATGTACAATGACAAGAACAAATTGGTTTCTTATATCAATGATCTCCTGCATATGCAGAATGAGACCCTAGATTTGGTGGAAGATCTTTGGCATCAGCGCCTTCGACGCAAAAATGACCATCTCTGAGCACTGGAGACTCAGGTGGAACACATTGATTAATATTATATGCATGAATGTGCTGCTTTCTTTTTTGCACCTCCCATGTTTCTTCCCAATCCCCCTCCTTAATGTGTAATTCTGAGACATGTAATTCTGATCTTTCTGTATCATTAATAACCAAAGACACTGACTATCTTGGATTCTCTTCAGGCTTCTTACTGTAGAGAAAGGCTTGTGCCAACCCTTAAGCCTGTGACACTGTATTTTGTTACAGTAGTGATGTATTTTGTTGACACTTCCACTATGATAATATAACAAGTGTTTTAATAGTTGATAGATAAAATAAGTGATGAGATGAAGCTCATTTCAAGAAATCCAAATTGTTAATTTTTTAATGGTATATGAACCTTTGTTAATTTTTTAATGGTATACAAACCTTTCTTAATGATTTAATTTTGTTAATTTTTTTAATGGTATATGAACTTTTGGTAGTAATTTAATTTTGTTAATTTTTTAATAGTATATGAACTTTTATCAATAATTTAATTGTTTTTAATACTAGATAATTGATAGATAAAAAAAGGTTTAAAAATGATAATTTATATTAATAAATTTAATATAAAAATAACAAAAACTCCAGCAAACTCATTTAACTTTAAATAAAATAAAAACAAAATAAAAATTTAAAATAAAAATAACAAAAAATATAATAAACTCTAAATAAAATTAAAAACAAAATACCCAAAACCTCACATACAACTAAAAACAAAGTCACATACAAATAAAAACGAAGTTCGGCTGTTGAAACTTGGACTACAATGACCAAGAAGATTAGGGAGACTGGAAAACTGGCTAGGTAGGAAAGCCCAGTAGGAAAGCCTAGGAATGCCTAGGGATGCCCAGGAACGAAAACCAATTACCCATGAAACATGCACTACAATGACCGAGAACATTACCCACGAAATTTGGACTGCAATGACCGAGAAGATTAGGGAGAGTGGAAAATTGGCTAGGTAGGAAATCCGAGGAACGCCCAGGAATGGAAACCAATTACCCATGAAATTCTTCTAGGGACCATGTTTCCATGAAAACGATTGCTATTCTTACCCATGAAAATTTTCTAGGGACCATGTTTCCATGAAAGCGTTTACCTTCGTTCTAAATTCCATGGAAATAGGTAATCTATCCATGAAGATGGTTCGTTTGGTGCCAAATTATTGTTGTTGGCAGGAGGGTTTGGAGGGTTTTCGATTATTTGTCCATGAAGATGGCTCGTTTGGCATGGTTGGCAGGAGGATTTTGATATATTTTGAGAAATTTGAGAGAAATCCATATATGGTTAGAGATTTTTAGGGTCTGGGAAAGTTTTTATATAATTAGAGCCTTTGTCATGGATAGAATAGCATTGGAAAGGACTTGGTGGCTTTTGAAGAGGTGGGCTAACTCACAACTCAAGGCTTTGGAATCACAAAAGAGGTAGGCTAACTCACCATTCAAGTATTTGGAATCACAGGTTAGTTGGATTTATGGATTTACATGTATTTTTACTGCCTCTGTTATTGCAAAAGGCCCATGGCCAGGCTCTAAAAATGAGTCAACAACGTGCATGTTAGTGAACCTAACAAGTTCCACACCCTATCACCCTAGAAGTTCTGGTTAGTATTTTTAATACTTCTGTTATTGTGAAAGGCCCATGGCCAGGCTCTAGAAATGACTCAACGACGTGTATGTTAGCTTTGTTAACTTGACAAGTTCCACACTCTTTCTAGTTAGTCCTTTGACTACCTCTATTATTGCAAAAGGCCCATGGCGAGGCTATGGAAATGACTCAATGGGGTGCATGTTAGCCTTTTGAACCTAACGAGTTCCACACTCTATCACCCGAGAAGTTCCGGTTAGTCTTGGTTAGGACATTAGTTCAAGGCCACATTCATAGAAGAGTATAGAATAAGAGACCTTTGTTATTGCGAAAGGCAAGACTGTTCACTGTATGGTTTCTTATTGTCTTTTGCTAAGGGACCGGGTTTTTTATTTATTTTTTCTCAGTCTATGGAGTGATTTTTTTTTGGTTGAGGACTATAGTGCTTATAAATACCTTCAATCGAATTGAAACTATCATTAGTTTTTCTTCTCTATAGTTCTCAATAATAGTTGAATCAGTTCAATCCATGAATATGCCAACTATCTGAAGATGTAGTCCAACTAGCTGTAGTTAACCTTAACATTAGTGCAGAATAAATAGAAGTTCTATCTAGATTAAAATCCTCTTTATTCTCTTGAAAGTGGATAGATATATTTCTCTAATAGATTCAATCATATTTAGATATTTCAACTTATTCCAGCCATTTTAGTCAGCGTCTCTCTATAATATGCTCCTACAACATCATTTCCCACATCCATTAAGGACATTTACACTTGCTTGATCGGGATAGGCCTTTTACACTTGATTTCCATATCGATCACTCAATCGACTTTAGGTGTATTTGGTTTCACCATCACACCAGCAGCGTAGCTCATAACACCCACCATCATAGCTAGTGACTAGCATGTGTTAGCTCATGACCGAGATTAAAATGACTAGCATGAAGTCCCCCTTTGGATTATGGAGACTTCATGGATGCCCCTTCCCCTTATACTCATGCTTTATTTAGAACCTCGACTGGACTACAAGATAATAGCTTTAGCCTGAGTCAGCCAATACTTCAGTCTACACTCACCCCCACCTCTTGTGAATAAATGTATGTAATCTATAGTCATGACTCCCTCCATATATCCTGGGTAATAGCATTTACCATGTTTCGTATCCGTAATAAGATGTAGGAACCTTTTGTTCCTTATTTGTAAGTGAGCCCAAGGTAGAGATGCCCTCGAGAGTGGATCTCTTCATAAGAAAAAGGTTATGGACTATATTAGAATCAAAATGAATTGATTTAATGATGCAGCCATAAACATATAGATCCTTGTAGAAGTTACACACTGATCAGGGTTTTAACTGTGCTCTTACCAACCCTGAAGAACTGATTCTAAATGTTTTGACTAGGTTTTTAATAATAGCAATTTATGAAAATGTTACCTGTAAAAAAATTCTTTGTTCCTAATTCTATATTGAACTTTAAAGTTAGAATCATAATTGAAGTTATGAAGAGGTAAATTTAAATTGGTTTTATAGACACCCGAGAGTGTTTTTTCAGTGATTAAGCACAAGGGCTTCTCCGCTTTTATGATGTAGGCGCTTTGATTTCCATGATGGAAGCATTGTTCTCAAATGTTAGGCTTTCTCACGATGTGTTACTTTGCTAAGCACACTTTATCTAAAAATAGATTAGAGCAAGTTGATCTTAACCAACAATTAAGTGTGAAAATATCCTAACAAAATGTTTATTCATTAACGCTCAATTAGATACTAACTGAATCTAGATTTTTGCACATTGGACCTTCAAAACTCAAACCCATAAATAAAAATAACTCTGAATCTGTGGGCACCATACAGAGTGAAAGTTGCCTCATGCACATACCTACAACTGAAACATCTTTTTTTGGTTGCAAAGCTTTAAACTGCTACCATCTCACGCTTTCATTTTTTGTTGTAACCTTCCTGCTTATTTGATTTTTCTAGATATTTTTTTTGGTTGATCTTTCCAGATTTTAACAATAAAGTTTTGATTCTTTTCCTTTGTTACCTTTATAATTTCATCACTTTTATCATGATTACATTGTCATAAGACTATTTTTTCTCCCACCAGATTTATTTCAAATCTTCAAAGCATGTATGAGAGAAAATATAACCTTGATTAGAAGCTTCAACATATTCTTGGACTATTGTAACAACTTGGTGAAATCTATCATGAAAATTTCTAATATATAATTCCTTGTGCCAGCTGAAAATATCTTCTTCTACAAGGCATCCATTACTATTTCTTGATTCTTCAGCTTTTGGCTTTTTGAAAGAATATTGATTTCTCTATGGAAGGAAATGTATATGGTCAAATTTTAGAAATCTTCTTACCTTTATTTTCTAGGCATATTTTTTCTTCTCATGGTTGTCTAAGGTATGTGTTTGTAGCTTGCTCTTCATTTGCATCATCTGAATCATAAATATTATCACCTTCAAAATGCACGAAATAAGGCTTACAAGGTTTAATTTTGAACTCAATAATTTGTGTATTTTGTTATTATTGAATGGTGATTTTTGTTGTAGGTCTGAAATTTGAGCATTCCCAGCACTCCATTTATCAATTTTAAGTAGTTTGAACAAATCATGTGTTTGTAGGGCTACTAAAGAACAATATTCTTCCAATTTGTCAACATCTTCTTTACATATGACCGTCCGTGCATTGAGTAGTTTTTGCCTTAAGATACTCATACTTTCATGATTTCTTCTACAATGGCTTGTGGACAAATGTGCATGGGGAATTGTACCTTTCTCTTTGTTAGAACCATCAGAGTCATAGATAACAACCTCCTAAAAATTGACAAGATAATTTAGATTTGAATTAACTTAAAGCTTAATTCTATTTTCATCTACAAAGGTACGAGAGTGCAATGTGTTTTGTCTTCAAGAAATTTAGAGGGTTTCTCTATGAGTTCCTATGAAGAAAGAGGTGTGTGGAAAGAGTTCAAAATAAGTTCCATATTTTTATTTGAACTAGAAACAAGATTTTTTGTTATGTTTCCATAATATAAGGCCCCTTTTCCAACCAGCTCATTGACTTGAGAAAAATTATTAGTAGACAAAAATGACTAAAACAAGCGAAACATCAAATCTATCTTTGTTACACGTTCATCAATCCACTTCAAATTGTTTGGATGAGATACATGTGTGTTGTCTATAACAAGAAAGATATTTCTAGCCTTACATTGTCTTGAGCTATGCCTTAATTTGCTAAATGTGTCTATGACTCATCTCTAGATGTTACAACTCTAGTCCAAGCTGTTGGGGGCCAACTAGCATCAACATTATTTTTTTGTGGCTTCTTGGTCATCTAATTATTTTCTGAAAAGCATGGATTTGACAATATTGGATGCTTCCAATATCATCTATCTTGTATCCACAAAATCATGTTGCTTCTTTAAGAGGAAAGGTTTGGGATTGTCTGTGCATTTACATCATATGACTTTGTTCCTATATGATTCTGCCATAATGGTAATTGCAGGAAAATTTTCCTGTTAAATATTCACACATCCATTGAAGGAAATGTGGGATAATTTTGAGTATATTATAGACAAATCAATTGTTTGAGACACATACAAGGTGTCTTACTTCAACAACGAGATAAAATACACAAGTTTCAAGATAGACAACAAGATAAACATAGTGAGCAGTTGCCGGTCTGTCACACTTTTTAATGTGTCTTATAATCAAGAATATGTCAGCCTGAACCATTTTACTTGATCAGCTAGAGTTTATTAAGAGGCATTTTATCCTAGGTAATATTATTACAACTTTTTAAGGTCTTGAATGAGTATCAAAGACCAGTCTCATAATTATAGATGAAGATAGGAATAGCAAATATGACTCCTAATGCATATTTTCTACTAGGGCGATATTCTTCAAGCTTAGAAAAATAATGTAAATCTACAAATGATGTACCCTCTTGCATGCTAGGAATAAGGAGAGAATGTGGTGTAAATACTTCATTAATGTGCCCTCCATGCAAGTGGCTAAAAACAAAATGTATTCCCTTCAAGTTCCAAAAAGGCGATAATTTGTAACTCGTCATGCTGCGATGAATAGGTAAGTGACTCCCTCAAGTGGAGTGCCCTCATTTTCTTGGAATGAACACTTGGAACATGTCAGAAATAGGCTTGAAAGGAAAGAGTGTAGAACTGGTAACTTACACTACATCAATGCCTCCCTTGTAGCTGAGTGATGCATCCTATTTGTTACTAAGGCAAACCACATCGTTGTGTTCTTCTCCTCATTGTTGTTGTAATGAGTGTTTAAATATGGCCGCAAGGGATGTGCCCTTAAGAATGCTAGTATATTAACCAAAAAAAATTGTTGTCATGCTGGTAGATTTGCATTCAAAAGGGGTAAATACAAAAAAAAAAATCTCCTCAAATAAGTGCTGATCCATAGGCTTTCTCTCGAATATGACTTTCTTTTGTTGTTTGACTATGTGATTGTTGTGTATGGGTGTGTTCACACTGGTAAAAAATGTGTAGTCTTCTCTTCATATATGTTGTTTCTAAAATGTTTGCACAATTGAAATTTGTGCTCAAATGCAAGCTGAAACTTCTCTTTTACAAACAAAGTTCTGAAAAGAGTTGAAAGTAAAGAGTTAACATATCAGTTTCATCTTTGAATGCAGAAAATTGAAGATGAGTCAACGCCCAATTTTGACAATGGATGAATACCATGCACATATGAGAGAAAAGTTGATGAGAAGGGCTTGCTTAAAATTTATGCTGTCCATGTAATGATTGTCATGGTGGGAAGATGAGAAAAAGAAATGTGATTTTTCAAAATATGCTAAAATATGGGCATAGTGGTATAAGCCCTTTCCCTCAAAATTGTTATCCAAATAGGATAAAATTGCATAGCATGAGAGATGTAGAGGCACTTGACATAGATGAAGATGCAACAAACACAAATGAAAAGGTAGGAACCTTTGATGAAGGGATTGAATTTGATAGAATGTTGAATGAGGGTTTCAAGGATGAGTGACAGAAGTTGATGGAGGATGCTTTAAAACCTGTGTATGGTACTTGCAATTTAAGTCATTTAACAACAATCCTTTTAATTATTAACTTGCAAGTGGTGCATGGTTGGACAAATGAGAGTGTTGATGAGTTATTGGCATTTTTACAACGGTTGTTACCACCTGACTCCACATTGCCAACAAAATGAAGAGCATGTAAAGTGCAAATCACTAAGCTAGGCTTAGGGTATGAAAATATCCACACATGTGTGAATGGTTATGTATTATTTCGCAAAAATATTGCAAGTGAGACTGAATGTCCAAAATGTAAAGGAGGGAGGTATAGACTAGGGTTGAAATCAAATTCAGTTCCGAGAACGGTTCTTCGTCACTTTCCACTAATCCCACTGTTGCTTCGAATATGCAAATGTTGAGACATTTCCGATCTAATGAAATGGCATGCCCAAGATAAGAGTACCGATGGAAAACAACAATTTGTGTCTGATTCTAAGATTTGGAAGGATTTTGGAAACAAATCACCTGATTTTTCCCAAGATCCTTGCAATATAAGGTTGGATTTAGCTCTAGATGGGGTGAACCCTTTCTCAGATCAAAGCACTAAATGGTCAACTTGGTTAGTGTTTTTAATAAATTATAACTTGCCTCCATGGTTAGCAACCAAGCCATTTTTCTTGATGTTGTCATTGATTATACCAGGGAAAAAAAATTTGACTTCAAATACAATTGATGTTTATTTAGAGCCATTATTTGACGAGCTAGTGGAATTGTGGAAAGGAATTGAAGCAATTCAAATTTTAAGGGATGGCAATTCAATTCAATTCACTTTAAGAGCTTCTTTATTGTTTACAATCCACGATCTTCTTGCATATGGCACTTTGACTGGTCTCAATGTTCATGGATACCATGGATGTCCGGCTTGCATCTTTAAGGGTTTTGTGAGGCATTCAAGTAGTTTGCACAAGTGTATTTATTGGGGACATTGTGATTACCTCAAAATGGAGCATCCATATCATCGACAAAAGTCATGTTTCAATGGTAAGGAAGAGAATCATGAAGCACCATTGGCAATAACAAGTGATTACATTATTGGGAATGGAGAAAAAAGAATGCAATTTATTGAAAATGGTGGCATTTGTGGTCATAAAAATGATCCACTTAATGATAGTGGTTGTCACGCGGAATCAATCGATCTTGCGGACAAGACAGACCTTCCTAGAATCTAATGAATACCTAATGACAAACAAACCAACCAGACACTATCTTTCTCTAAATGCGCTTTATAAATAATGGGAAACAAGTGTGTTTA
>APFE031681218.1:0-21883 GCA_000404065.3 Pinus taeda
CCAAATATCTATCCAAAAAGGTTTGTTTCATTTCATCCCAATTCCTAATGGTTTGAGTACCTAACCCCATGAACCATCTCAAAGCTTGATCCTTTAGTGTTGAAGGGAACAATTTGAGTTTCTGGGAGTCATTTAGATAGTCATAAGTTCGACACACCACTTCAAACTCAAATAAGAATGTTTCAGGGTCTTCAGATCTTAACCCATGGAAGTTAGGGAGGACAGATGGTGATATGTTTTTCATGGTGGCTCTGGAATCCTCATCAATGATAGGGAACCCAAATGAGTTATCACCAGCTCTATTTCCTCCTCCAATGGGACCTCTACCACCTCCATTGTTTCCTCCTCTACCTCCTCTACCTCTACCTCTACCTCCTACTTCTTCATCTGCCATGATGGTTCTCCTAGAGTTTTCAAAATCTTCTGGTTCTTCTACAAAAGGTGAACGAGAAAAGATCTCTCCTTCTTCCTCAGATGATTCTACTTCCTCAATTACAATTGGTCTTTCTGTAGGAGAAAGGGAAGAGTCTCTTCCTAGTTCAAATTCAATAGAAGGTGTAGGAGAGTCAACTCTTGGCTCTTGAATTCCAGGAATTCTAGGACTAGGAGTGTCGGTTGGAGATAAGGGTGGTGTCTCTTGTCTATCCCTTGGAGCAGATGGACTTATAAAAATTGAACCTCGAGCTCTAGCTAAAAACCTTCCTCTAGAATCTCTAGCTCTATGCATGTCATTTTTTTTATTTTCTTTAAGTCAAGTTAATAGTTCTTTTTCTGATCTTCCAGTTCACTCTAGGTGCAAGAAGAGAGCATACTCAAGAAGCTACTAAATCAATAACTTTCTCTTTTATGATCCTCCAGATCACTTTGCAGTGCAAGAGGAGAGCATACTTTGATAGGTTATCGACTTCTTTCCTTGAAATCTTATGTTATTTTTTTTTTAAGAATATGGCTACTTAATTTCACTTCCCCGGCAACGGCGCCAAAATGTTTGGTCAATTTAGTATTCCTAAATTGATATCATTAATTTGTCAACCCGGGGCTCGTAAGCTGATGAAGTGAAGGTGTACTATATGTACTTAAGCAACCTCTTAAAGCTTTTTGTCGTTTGGGGGTGTTGTTTGTGATTATTTTATCTTCCTAAGATGAGATGATGTATTTATAAACAAGTGAGTGATGGTGTGTGTGGAGTGAATTCTAAATGAGTGAGGGTGTGTGTGTGATTAGTGATTCCTAACTAATTGCTGGGAAAGGAATGCTTTGAAGAAAATGAATTAAAATAACTGAAGGCAAAGAACCACTCCTCTAATGGCATTAGACACCATTCATGCTGCTGCAATAAAACAAGAAAATCACTTAAAAGACCAATGATAAAGTTTATCTCTTCCTAACTCTCTGCCTCTAACACATAGTACTGTGTAAGACACGATTAAGAAGTAGCTAAAAGTAAGTCTAATAACCGATAAAAATGAGAAAATCTACTTTAAAGACTAGTGATATTATTTTGCTCTTTCTAACTCTCTGCCTATATCCTATATCACATAGTACTGTGTAAAGCACGATTAGAGAGTAGCTAATGATTAGTCTAGAAAGCACTCAAAGCTAGCTGCAAGTGATTAGTATTCTGATCTCTAAAAAGGTAAACAATTTATAGTACGAGACCATACATATATTAGCAGACAGTTTTGAAAATTAAAGCTAGAAACTAATTATGGAAATAGAATAAGGAGCAGCAGCTTTAAATTTGTCAACTGAAACTACCACTAGATGCAAAGCAAACACATGAACACACAAATAATCCCGGGTCAAAACCTGCAAAAAAGAATACTGATCAGCTTAAAGAAAGGATCCAAAATGAATTAAAATGAAGTAAATTATGCTGTACATAAATCAAGAAAAGAGAATGCTGAATCATAAAAATACTATACAAGGCTAGTATGAACAGGGGCCCTCCATTCACATAACCCAAGAGAACTCAAAGTGTTGAAAGCTCCAAAACAGCAGTAATTCTATTGCTCCATATGCAGAAATGTACAGTAAAAAGTGCTAGAACAGCACTATAAAAACAGAGTTTTAAAAACACTTAAAATTTATAACAAGTTCACCAACATACAGCAAATAAAAGTCTCTTAAGCGTACGCAGACGCAAGTATTTATAGGCATCTGAAGGATAGCCTATGCGTGCTGCTAGAAACTGAAAATAACAAACTGTTATGTGCATTTAAAGCTAAATAGACACGTCATGAGCCTGCGTGAGTGAGCTGGAAGTCCTGGCCGTCATGGGGATTAAATCCAAACTTAGATTATGTTCCCCACGTCCTGCAAAACACGGGCAAGCCACCGTTTAAGCTGACGTGACCAAACAGCTCACGTATCACCGTTAGCTGCCTTCGTTGACCGGATCCTTGCCCCTGTTTGACTGGAGGTATGGATGACGTGTATGCTTGAACAGATGGCACAGGAACCTCGAGCACCTTGATACCTGAATACCCATGTGGCTCGTTTGGCAAAATGACACGTGGAACCTTGAAAACAACAAAAAGGTTGCGGAATCTCCAGATGGCTGCGGAATCATCAGTTAGCTGCGGAATCGGCAGAGAGCTGCAGAATGCCTGTAATATGTCAAAAATCTAAACAAAACAGTCACACATTAGCAAAGTTCACTTGATCATGCTTAATGACATCTAATGTAATGATCTGGGTGGTTTAACAGGGAAAATGAGGTGAAAGAGAGAGATAGGTGATGAAAAACAGTAGATAATGGTGAATGATGAGGTGTAGGTTAGAGGCTCTACAAAACCCATGTCTAAGTTAGAAGGATCCCTCCTCCATTGCCAAGCCCATGTCCTCCTTGCAACTCTAAATTATTTGGTTTTGTAGCCCATCTCCCCATAATTGCAATGATTATTTGGTTTTGTTTTGGATTTCCTTGTAGCTCCATTAGGGGTTCCCATGGAACATTTCCATTATAAAAGTGTGTTGCATCCTTTACAAGCTAGGAGAGTTTTAAAAAAGGTTGATATGATATGTTCAATACATGTTTGAAACTTAATGTGGGATTATCAGTGCCATGATTCAAAAGGATAAGTATTAGCCTAAATTTGAATTAAAATCCTAATAGAACAATGCAATATGGGGCAATTGCACTATAGAGATAGTGAGGAATGTTGTTGAAATAATGGAATGATAGAAGGAGGTAGAAGAATTTATGGGTGTCCAACATAATAAAAATTTGAAAGTTTCAATTCATCTTGAATCATCAAAGAAACTTGCGAGTGAATTGTGGCATATCTTAGCACTTGAAAGACAGATTTAAAAATATTCTTGCATGCAAATTCCTCTGTTATAGTAGAACCATTTGGGTCTTTGAGGATTCTGAATGCCGCTTTCATACCAAATATAGACATAAGATGGTCTCTTCAAGCCACATCACATAATGACTAGAATCATTGGGCTCCAAAAGATTATGAAGCAAAGAGGCATTGATTGGTACAAGCTCACAATGGGTGCAAAAACTAGTATTCTTCTTATTTTGTTATTTCAAGTTTTGTCATGTGGTTAATATTCTCAAATAGTTGTAAGGAAATACACCTATCATTATATAATAAGTTACAATAGGGATGTTGCACTACAATAGGGAAGCTAATCACTCTACGTAGAATTTCTTTTAATCTTGTATTTTGGATCTATGGTTTTGGCCTAAACATTACAATTTATTTTAATTTTTCATCCTTGTCTCAATGCCCTCTTTCAATAAAACATCGATGTATTAATGTTAAAAAAAAAGAAATAAAAAGGTCACAAGAAAATGTGTACATACGATATCTGGTCAAAATTTTGGGGATTTCTAGTTGGAAATGTGTATTCAAGGTGATTCCAAGGGGTTTGATTTCTTTTTTGGAAAATAGAAAAGAAAAAAAGTATTTGTTTACTATTGACCTACCCCTTCTCTCCTTAGTTGATCTTTGCACTATAAGAGTCCACTTGAGTCAAACCAAAGTAAAAGTGAAAGGGTCGGATTCAAGGCATGAGCCTAGAGAGGGTGACCACATTACCCTAACCATAGTTTGCCACTTATCAACTCTCTTCCAAACAACTACACAAAGAATAAAATAAAAATATATCAATTAGACCCCTTCACACTTTCCCATCCCTCCTTTCTTTATTCTCAAATTTAAGACCCAATTTATTCTCTCAATACTCACCACCTCCTTATTAGAGTTCAAAACCACTTTCATCGCAGAATTTAGAACCACTTCCCTAGCAGAGTTAATATACACACCTTCCTCAAACCCAAAGGAGCCTTTGAATTGTGGAGATTGGATTTTATTGGACCATTAAAATATGCTAACTTGGGTAGAATGAAAAAATATATTGTTGCAACAATACACTGCTTAGCAAAGTAGGAAGAAGAAAAAATATTTAAGGATAATACTGCATTTATTATAACTTCATTTTAAAAATGAACATATTACGCTACATATAAAAATTCAATTGAGTAAGATGGTAGATACAGGAGAAGAAGAACACATAAATGGTGTAAGAACTTAAATATGAATGACTAAATATCACTAAGAAAAACGAACTAGCATGTGCTATATAATGGCTTTGTAGGCTTAGGGCCACATACTTGTAAATACATAGACTACACACTCATAATAGTTATGGAATACCCTCAAGAACATGTTTAGAAGGATTTTCACTATCATACACAAAAACATGCTACATCATAGGTTCATGAAGTGGACCCCATAAGTTGTTCTTACCCATTGTGTGTAATTATTCCCCCTACATATTGGATTATATGTTTTTATTAAGTTATTTCATGACATGAGCAATGAAAATCCATTATGGATCCAAAGACCCACACAATTGTAGGCCAATTTTCCCATACCTTCAAAATACCTCATGACTCCTACAAATTAAGAGGGAATATAATCATGGATCAATGAAAAAATAAAACTAGCTTCCCTTCATTTAATAAGTTGATAGTTTTGTTCCTAGTTGAAAACTGAGTATAAATAAGGTATGCTCCCTCAAAATTTGTAGGTCAACTATCTATCTAATCTATATCTACTTTCATATTCTCTTTAGGTTTTAGGTTTTAATTAAATTCTTGGTACATACTTGGGGTTTCCTTCTTCATGTTCCTCTCTTTAGGAGGAGTTGCTCTTGCTCCAAGTTACTCTTCTCTCATGTTATTGTACTTTCGGTTTATATTCCTCATTATTGGCACAACTTCTTGCATCCATATTGGTTGAGGATTTATTTTTTCATGTCTTATTCCGCACCCCATTTTTCAAATTCTTACTCCAAAGGGAGATATCAACAATAGCTTTTGATGTATGAGAAACATAATATTACATAGTTCATCTAAAATCTTCAAATATTTAACTTGCTATCATGATGTTTAGTTGGTTGCTTAGAAAATTGTTTACCATATATGTGGAGATCGGAAAAATTAACCTTATTGCTTATTGCAAGCGCAAAGAAAGTTTAACTATGCAAGGAGGTTTAAAATCCTTGTTTATCTTGGTTTAAAAAGCTTATTTAAATATGTAAGGAGGTTGAATCTTATATTTTTCTGATTTCTTTTTTCTTTCCATATACCTCTAATAAATTAAACTATAATGTATTCTAATATTTCATTTTTTTTGTTGTTTTTATATAAAGAATATTTAATTCGGTTCCTCAATAGTATCAAATTTCATTTTGTAAATCCATACTTAGGTACTGTTCTCTAATATCATTTTAAAAATTATATGTCACTGATGATGAGTGAGGTGTCCATTCAAAACCTGAAATGTTTCAAACTCTAACACATACTTTATTTGTAGAAATCTCAAATGGCATTTTATTTTAGGTTTTCACCCACCTAATAAGACTAAACAATCACTATTTGCATTCTCTCTCTAAAAGTAAAAAAGAAAATTTGAAAGAGAAACCATTATTCCTTGAGGGTTTATCTTATTTTTCACATTGGGTAAAGGAAAAAGACCACTTCAATTATTTGGTTTGTATATTCAATTTATAGTTTAACCAACAACCAAAGTAAAGGATAAAATAAATCAATTTTGTACACTTCCTTCTTGCTTGCATTGGATTATGTTTTTACGTATTTTATTTTCATATATAAAATAATTTAAATCAATATGAAATACATATTCATAATTAAGCTTTAAGTCTACTTAATTTTTCATCATTTATTTTAAATTATTTTTTTCATGTTTTCTTAAACAATAAAATTGAAAAAAATAACTAATAACTTCATTCATACTAAAATTAATTATCTTATATTGGCTAACATTATTTGGTAGTGAATTAGCCTTGTTATATGAAAAATTTTCTCTTAAATCCATTGGTTATTTACCATACTATTTGTTACCATCTAGTTGTTAAGAATAATCTCTATACTTCTTCTTTCTAGGTTAAAAATGCACATTCCTTCTTAGATCACTTAAACGTATTGACATTTATGAAAGATCAATTAGAAAGAGTTTTCCATACCAAATAGGATTATGCATCTCATGTGGCTTGCTTTAGGCAACATAATCTCACCCCTTTGGTATTTAGTTTATTTTGGAATCCTTTGATTTCCTTCCATCCTCAAAGGAGAGTTTATTTTTCTATTAATTTCAATATTCCTCTAAAGAAAATTTCCTCTCTCTTTCCAAGATTCCTCCTCAAACAAAGTATATTTCTTTTCATCCTATCCTCTTTTAGAAAAAAGAAAGTTGGAATGATCCTTTTTCATTTTTTTCAATCCCTTCACTAATATTGGAACACCACCCTCTCACTTTATATTTAAATTACATTTAAACATTTTTCCTTAGGAAAATAGATTTCATACCTACCTTCTCTCTTAAGGGAAAGATCTCCTCTTTCACCACCAAAAAATTAACTACTTTATAAATTAGTTCTCACGTTAGGCTTTTGCCTTGCTTCCATGTAGTTTAGTTCTACCTATATGCTCTCTCAAGTAAAATCCCACATACTTTATCAAATGTGAAAAACTCACCAAATTTCCTCTAAAAATAATAAGGCTCTCACCTTTAAATAACCCTTATGTCTCCCATGAATTTCCAATCTTCTTTATACATTCTCCTTTTAGGTGTGTTTCCACCCTATAATCCCTTGGTCATGAATGAACCATGAATGATAATTCAACACATCCCAAAAGTATGGATATATTTGGATCTAATTGTTAGAAGCTTGTGTACATATTTTCCTATTTTTGTTGGAATACATGTCTCCAAACCTTTCATAATCTAGAAATTTGTATGACCAACTATCACCACTCAAGATGGAGTTCCAGTAATGCATTCTCAACTTATAAATGTGTATCCTCTTACAGTGGGAGTTTATCAACCTGGCCCTACTACATATGTTTTGATGAAGTATTTGACCCAATCTATGGTGCCTAAAATAATGACTATGACCCTACCTAGCCTTCAACTCAATCCGCTATCTAGCCTCCCAACCTCAACCAATTTATGGAATGCCTTATTCACTTTTTCCTTCCACTAGATCTGACCCTCAAACCACTCCATCTCCTTTGGGAGCTACCCTTAATTAGTAGAAACCTAACAATGGAATTACTCATTTTAAATAACCTAAAGTTCAAGGTTTGAGATATAATATAGGTTTATTAGGTTGTTGGGATATTGAGTAGAGGAGAGGAAAGGCATCAACAAATGGGTAATAACAGTGGATTTCCCAATGGCACAACGCCTCAAAATAACTGGAAATATGATAGCTGCTGGTATTTATGCTTTTCTACCCACAAAAATGGTCACTAGATTTCCATTTATAATTCAAGCAGATTTCTTACTTGTTTCTTCAAGGGAGAGCATCACTTTAGACAATAAGTGGAACCTGGGAATCCTTAAGTGCATTCCATCAACATTTTGTTCGGCCTTTATTACCCTTATGCACTGTGATGAATCAACACCTCCCATATCCAGTGCAAATTTCTTCAAGTACCTGCTGTTAATATTCCCTCTTGTAGGGAGCTAAGACTAGTCAGGGATTCCATTCAGGCTCAGCTGAAGGAAGAAGAAGTCATCTTTTCTGAGACACACAATGCTTATTGTATGCCTAAAGAAGCTCACAGAATACTGCTTGCCTTCAGAGAGATAGTAGACATTGCAACAAAAAGTGGCGTAGAGAGGCCTAGTGCTTTGCGGTCAACCGGGTTATTCATTGTACATTCTTGCATGGAGAAATTTTCAGGAGGCTTGGAATTCCTAAGAGTGGGATATGTACCTTACCAGTGGTACTCCAATTTCATTCAGAGCACCTCTGGCTGGGTTGCAAATCTGTCGGAGGATTTATGTGTGCAACTTCTGCACTTGCTTGCTGAACACTGGGAGGAAGACCTTTCAAGTTCTAAACGAAATGTTCCTCTCTTTAAGTATGTTAATGGTCGCAACAGAGTGGGTTGGGCTAGTTTATCTGATATATCTGATGGCTACATAATATGTTTTTCCTCTAAAGTGGAACATATTTCATGGTTGGCAAGTTGGAGTGGGGAGTTTGGAGGTGCAGTGGATTTCAAATTTATTCCAGATGACACTCAAATGGCGATGCGAAATTTGGATTTTCCATGGCCAAAGTTGCGGGATGTTGGAACTACTACACACCTACATACGGACTCTTATTTAGAGCATGGGACTGCATGCAAGATTCCTTTTGCATGTTGGAACTACTACACACCTACATGCGGACTCTTAGTTAGAGCATGGGACTGCATGCAAGATTCCTTTTGCATGATTTACTCCTTGATTTTCTCCTTCTTTCACTCCACAACTGGCTAGTTATCTTCGGAGCTTGTTGTAGGTGTTGAGTCTGCTCATTGATCACCATTATAGTGCATTACCTCGGGATCTTCACCCAGTAATGCTATATCATGAGCATTGTAACCTATTTTCTATGAATCATTCTTTTCTTCTTTTGATTTTCTTTTAGTGTTTTTGCTCTACAAAGCTGTGTGTTCAACCTTTACTAGCTAGATTCATCTGTGTAGGCTTTATAACACATTTACATGGTATCAGAGCCCATAGGTTACTAGATAAAATGCGCACTAGTACTTTATTTTGCAGGTATTACAGCTTGGAGATCGAAGATCAATAGAAAAATGGAGTTTCCCAAAGCATTGATCCTAACACCATACAACTATCACGAATGGAAGGACCAAATGGCTCGATACCTTCGTCATAAAGGGTTGCACAAGATTACCATGGCTACAAATGTGGAACCCACTTCAACCAAAGAGAAATCCAAGTACCTCAACCGTATGGATGAGGCCCACGGATCCATATGCATGTGCATCTCTCCAGAGTTGCAGTTTCATCTATCTGCCTGCAATACTCCTAATGAGATTTGGAAAAAGGTTGAAGATCTCTACGGGAAACAGGATGAGATGAAAGGACATCTGCTCAAAGTGGAGTTGCTGTCATTGGATCCACGGAACTATGACAGAATTCAAGACTTCTGCACCAAATATAATGATCTATTGCTGCAACTCAAGGGTTGTGGAATTGACAAATCCAAGGAGGAGAGTCGCCAAGTTCTCTCTAGTATGTCAAAGCTCGGACCGGAATACTCCATCTTTGTGTCTACATTTCATTCAATAAGGCTCGCAATAGGTAAATCCTACACTATGCCTTCTCTCAAATAATTTATGGAGTCCCTTACTTTTGAGCAAGATAAACTCATCGGCATGGGGAAAATCAAACCTCCAAAAGTGCATGCACTTGCTGTGCATGATAGCAGCCACAATAAAAATCACAAATCTCATTCAAATCAGAAAAATTAGTAGAAAAAAGACAAGGGAAAAGCGCATTCCCATCCCAAGAAGGAAGGGTACACCAAGCCCTTCAATGACTCCTCCGGCTCGAGAAATGGGAAAGGGAAGAAAGGAAACAGATGCACCTACTGTCAAAAAGGATTCCATCCAAAATCCTCTTGCATGAAGAAACAAATTGACCAAATGGCATAAATCCTTCAGAAGCAGAACCTTGGGGTCCACATCCCTCAGGGCGCCAAGAAGAAAACTGAGGATCTACCACACGGGAAAGGTAACAATTTTCATGCTTTAGTTGCAATTAATTCTTCTCCTGATGCATGGATTATAGATTCTGGTGCATCACATCATTTGGCTGCTACAAAGGAAGTATATTCCTCTTTGGATGCATGCAAAGGACCTCCCATCCTCATGGGAGATGACTCACCTATTGAGGTCACCAGAAAATGTAGAGTGGAACTTTTACACGGAAGCTTTGAAGATGTGCTTCATGTTCCAAAAATTTCGGTAAACCTGCTTTCAGTTTATCAGATCACTCATTCCGGCATTGGAAAGAGAGTGGAATTCACTCCAGATGCAGTGAACATATATGACCTGCATAGTAGCTCCAAAATTTCAACCGGTAAGGTAAATAATGGAATTAGACTGTATACATTTTCTTAATTTATTGAACCTGAATCCTCCTTATTGCTTACACATGATGATGATAGTAGTAGGCTTTGGCACGAGAGGTTTGGTCATTTAAATTACAGGTATATGCAGCAACTAAGTAAGAATGAGATGGTGGAAGGCTTGCCAAATATCAATTTCTCCAAAGGATTTTGTGAAGGGTGTGTCCTTGGCAAACATCCTAGAGAAAAATTTGACACCGGCAAGACTCACAAAGCGTCCTCTCCTCTAGATCTGATCCATAGTGATCTCATGGGACCTTTTCCTCATCCTTCCATCAACAAAGCAAGGTATGTGCTTACATTTATTGATGATATCTCACGGTATAATTGGGTGTATCTTCTCAGGGCCAAATCTGAAGTTTTTGCGCACTTTGAAGATTTCAAAGCACTAGTTGAGACACAGGCAGAGAGAAAGATCAAAGCCCTCCATATAGACAATGGGGGGGAATATGTTAACACAACACTTCAGAACCTTTGCCTTCAGTCTGGCATACAGTTGCAGTACACAGTTCCATACACTCCGCAGCAGAACAGAGTTGCTGAGAGAAAGAACCGATCTCTCAAAGGGATGGCTTCCTGCATGTTGCATGCTAAGTCACTGCCTCATAAGCTATGGGTTGAAGCACTTAATTGTGCTAACTACATCCAGAATAGATCTCCTCATAGGTCTGTTAAGGATCAGACCCCCTTTGAGGCTTGGAGCGGCACTAAACTAGAGGTCACCCACTTCCGTGTTTTCGGCTCCCGAGCATGGGCTAGGATCCCCTCTGAAAAGAGGAAAGCTCTTGATCCATAGAGCATTGAGTGCATCTTTGTTGGATACCCTGATGGTCTGAAGGGATACCGACTCCTGATTCCCTCTACGGACAAGCTCATCATTGAGCGAAGTGTCAAATTTGAGGAAAGTCTCTCGCATGCACCTCAATCGCTGCATGCAGACACCTTTTATCTACCTCATGTTCGAGATGATGACTGAGTACATTCAGATGCAGATATAGAGCATGCAGATGCTGAGGTAGAGCACGCAGATGCAGAGACAGAGTCTTCGGATACAAATCTAGTGCAAGCAAATGATGATCCACATCCAAGCCCAGATCGGGCTTCCAGAAGTGAATCATATTCCCCTATCATAAATCATAGAACAAGGAGCTTACGTGAGATATATGCACAAGACCACCCAGCTGCTAGAAGTGGTCTTGTGGGGGATAATTCTGATCTGCAGAGGACTAGCTCAAAGTTTATTGAACCTCCTCTTGTCCTCACTGCCACTGAACCATCACCATCCTGGCATTGTCATTTGATTCAGTCTTCTGATCCACAGTCTTATGCTGAGGCTGCTGGGCATCCATCTTGGGAGTCTACCATGGAGGAGGAGTATAACTCCCTCCTCGAGAACCATACCTGGGATCTGGTCCCCCTTTCTTCATGAAGGAAACTTGTCCAATGCAAATGGGTCTACATGACCAAGAGCGCTACAAATGGACAAATCACCAAAAGGAAAGCGAGGCTAGTAGCTAAAGGCTTCCAACAAGTGCATGGCATTGATTATGATGAGACCTTTGCTCCAGTAGCAAAGATGGATTCCATACACCTTACACTTGCCATTGCGGCTATCCAGGGATGGGAAGTACATCAGATGGATGTGAAGAATGCCTTTCTTCACGGAGACCTATCAGAGGAGATTTACATGAGCAGCCACATGGTTTCATTCAAGATTCATCTTTGGTCTGTAAACTGAAGAAATCTCTCTACGACATTAAGCAAGCCTTGAGAGCTTGGTCTGCAAAGATGGATTCTTTTCTCTTATCACAAAACTTTGAAAGATGTAAGTCTGATCCGAATGTTTACATGCTCAGGACACATGATTCTCTTCTTATCTTAGTTTTGTATGTGGATGATCTCCTAACCACCGGCAGCTCGGCTTCAGCCATTGCTACAGTCAAGAGGGCCTTGCGTGATAAGTTCTTGATGACAGACATGGGTCCATTACACTTCTTTCTTGGTCTTGAGATTAGCCAGGACGCCACAGGCATCAAAATCTCTCAGGCTAAGTATGCACAGGATCTCCTCAAGAGATTTCGCATGACTGACTGCAAGCCAACACTGACTCCTTTTCTGTCTAGGGTCCGCCTTGAGGATGGAGGTGACACTCCATTAGTTGACAACACTCTCTACCGATAGCTAGTGGGGAGCTTATTGTACCTCACTCACTCCAGACCAGATCTCTCATATGCAGTAGGGGCAGTTTCCAGATACATGCATGAGCCACATGAGCTACACTAGAATGCTGCCAAGCGCATCCTCCGATATTTGTAGAGAACCATCACCTTCGGGATTCACTATGCAGCAGGCACTGCATTGAATCTCCTTGGCTTCACAAATTCTGATTGGGCGGGAGACAACATTGATAGCAAGTCCACCTCCGGATATTCACTCAGTCTAGGATCCGACCCTATCTGTTGGTCGAGCAAGAAGCAGGTTGCTATTGCTCTGTCTTCAACTGAGGCTGAGTACAGAGGAGTAGTCAACATCACCATTCAGGCTCTATGGCTACAACACTTCCTCACTGAGTTGGGCGTCCAGTTCCACCAGCCCATTATCATCTGGTGTGACAACCAGAGCACTCTCAAATTTTGCAGGGATCCAATACAGCAGCAGCGGACGAAGCACATAGAGATCCATATGCACTACATCAGAGACTTAGTACATGATCGGGTCATTGATTTGCAGTTCTGTCCCTTAGCAGAACAGACTGCAGACATCTTCACCAAGACATTCACTGAGCAGAAGTTTCGCTCTCTTCATGATCGTCTTGGAGTGAAGGACACAGTTGCTTAGTAACTGTCTATTCTTCCTCTTTTCTTTTGATTACATTGTATTTTGAGGGGGGGTTTTTCCCACGAGTTTTTCCCTCTTTCCTCATTTTTTATATTTTTCATATGCTAGTTACTATATCAACGACAAAGATTTTCAAAGATTATGCTAAGATTTACCAGTAGTTGATGACTCTGGATACGTAGTCAAGAGTTCTTGAGTAAAACTTGTGGTGGCATCCATAAGCAAGTGGGCTAAGCTACTGGGCAGCAAGCCATGGGCTGAACGTGAATTAGTTGCCCTGTCAAGTGCTTACATGAAACTACCTCCCTGTGCTGGTGGTTTGAAAGGGGAAAATGATCTTGAATCGTTCATCAGAATTGCGCTTGGAGCTGTGGATATTACACATTTTAAGTCCCCCAGATGTTGCTTTGCCTGGATTGTCTTCTCCTCTTGAGCAAGAGAAATTCTTTTTACTCCTAGATTGGATACAGTATTTGACAACAAACCGTACTGAGACACCTCCAGAAGTGTTCATGAGAAGCATAGAAGAAGGAAAATGGCTAAGAACATGTCGGGGGTGCCAATCTCCAAACATGTCATTTCTGTTCAATTGTGAATGGCAATCTGCTGGCTTTCAGTTAAATGACCTTCCCTTCATTGATACTTCGTTTTACAGCAAACCCATGCATGACTTCAAGTGGGCCATCCAATTGATGGGGTTGTTGTTGAGTTCGGGAAAGGATGTGACGTCATTGCCAAACATCTCCAAATGCACATGGAATTGAGAGCCATATCTAGGCTTTACAAATATCTCCATCACTTCAAATCGAAGCCTTGAGATACTAGCTCTGTTAAAATTTGGATTCCGCTTGATGGTGGAGTTGGTGGTAAATGGAAGGATTCAAAACTGTGTGCAGTTCATGATGATGATGGCCTCTTTCACTCTAGGTTACATAGATTGGAAAACTTGTATGAAGTAGAATTGCTTCCCTTCTTTTCTAGTTATCTTGGCGTGCCTCTGCATCCCATAAGTGACAATTATTGCAGTCTATGGCTAGATTGGGTATCCCGTAATCACGAGGTGTCTGCAGCAGAGTGTTGCGTAGTTTGGAGAAAAATCTTAAAACACTGGGCCCATTCATCTCAGAAAATAAAGCAATGTCTTCGCAGAGGATATCTTAGATTGCCAACTTACACCAGCACTGGGGATATCGAGCTAAGTGCTCCAAATGAAACCTTCACTCCTGATGATTTGCAGTTGAAAGAATTGTTCATGAGAGCTTCTACGAGGCCAGCATTTACATGGCATCCTAATCCTTCTGATCCTGAGATACCATTGGATCCATTATTCTATATTTATATCCATCTTGGAGTTCGGAATATATCCCATGCAAGTTGCAACACAAAAAATTGAAGTATCTGTTCCGAATAACTTCTCTTTGCGGAGGATTCCCGGAGGGGGAATGGTCAGAAAAGGACTATACAGATTTGTTCTCGCATATCTCGCACACCCGTCATTCAAATTGTCACCCAATAAAAGAGATCAAATTGTGAGTACTTTTGTTGAGTCTATTTCCTATGAATCTACCAAACCTTTCACAGTCAAGTATTCACTTTCACTACCAACAGAAAATGGTCTAGCAATGAAGATTGAAGCAAGAAAAACTTGTATGGCAAGATGGGAAAGAGAAGAGCAGCAAATTTTGATACAAAGTCATGATCCACGCAATCCGAAGGCAAATATGTCCTTGGCAACTGATTTTGCAGAGGTGATTTCCGCTGGCCTGTTGTCGGAGCACCCGGATCTTGTTGCGGGATTATGTGAAATGATCAAATTAGGGTGTATTTTAAGATTTGACAACGAGGCAGTAAATCTCATGCTCTAGTCCAAAGACTTCCAACTGTTTTTTGAGGATGACGATTTCCTGTTATCTATTTTTCTAGAGGTGATTGAAAGCTTCGTTCCATCAGAACCACCAAGAATGTGATCTACAGATAATTTAGGGGGCAGGGAAAGCATCAGCTGGACATATAAGGTAATGCAGTCAACTGCTGGACAGATTTCACCTGTTTTTTTAAACATAAGTATCTTGAGGGGCGAGAAAACATTGAGCCACCAGCTGACGCAATAAGGTCAACCATAAAGATATCGCTGATTGTCTAAAAGGATGGGAAAATAGATTGATTACTTTTAAACAAGTAATTGATAAAATGAAGCTGGTGAGGTTGTTATTTCCATCAACTCCATCAGATGGAAAGCATTTACACTCGTATCTTAAGCTTATCGGTGATGCTCAACTTAAGATGCTCATTGCTTTAGAAGTGATGGGTTGCGATAAAAAGAGCTGGCTGATGCCGCTAAAACTGAAAGATTTAGTTTATAGTTCTGACTGGAAAAAACACGAAGAAATGTAGATTTGGGGAAATATTTTGGTGGAAGTCGAAAAGCTGAGTAGTCTTCATCTTCTTCTACCGGTGAGGATGAATTTTAGTTTGAGATGTTTAAGGCTCTTGTAGGATTGGTGGTTTTGAGCTTTTATTTTGGACTGCCCAAATAGAAACATGGTAAATGGTATATTTTCACAATAATATTTTCCTATGATTCGGCAAGTAAAGTTTCCATGGTCATTTTGTTTCAAAGCAAACATCTCTCTGTAATGGTAATTATTATATCTTTTTTATTTTCAGCATCTATCATACTGATATAAATTTGTTTTTCAACAAGTCAACAAACAAAATGCCAAGCAAAAGGTTCCAATGTGCTGACTCCTTTTTGTACATATCTATGCTAGATGCTTTGGGAACTGGGGAATGGGAACATAGTAATGCTTCTAGAAAGCATCTTCTGATGCAACATCCATCCTTGTCAGGTGGCCATTGTTCAGTGGTGTATCTTATATTTTAGTTATTTTCTAGAGTTGTTATGTTTGTAACCGTTTTAAGTTTCATGTTATCTTCTAGGGTTGTTATGCTGGTAGTAGAATTGGGTGTCTTGGCACTTGAGAAAGTTATCCAAACAAATGGAAGGAACCTTACTAGTATCTCAATTGATGATAATGCACTCTTCTACATGCAATTAAAATCCTCACTCTAGAAATAAGCATTCAGAGAGGGAAGGATTGCATTTGCATGCTGGTCTGCCTTTATAGTTCACTTTTTGCGCAAAGTTGTTTCCAATATTGATGGAATACAAATAAAATCCAACATTTTGCAATCGCAGTAATTCATTTGTGAGTTGTCTTTAGTGTGACTTTTTAGAAAATTTGCAGGTGGGTTTTTTCGGTTTAATTTCTCTAAGATCCGGCAGGAATTTATTGAAATCACAAGTTTGATAGATAACCCCTGTAGAATCGAAGTGCCCTAGGGATTTTTCAGGGTGTTGAATCTAGATATACAATAAAAAAAACCACTTTAAATAACACAAATCAAGATTTCACTTCAAATTTTTCCACTGGATTCCGGCACTGGAAACTCCAAAAAGTCGCACTAAAGACAACTCCATTCATTTGTGGTGTTGTGATACAATGATATTGATGAGCCACCTGGTTAACCATTCATGAGAGGCACTCAATTAATCAAAAAAGTAAAACTACAGCTAGAAGATGTGATCATAAATATTTCTTCATCAATAAAATGGATAGTGTTGCAAACGCTGAAAGGTTGTTTTTGAAAGCATTAGAACGAAAGAACAAAACTCCACGGTATAGAGAGTTGCTAAGACTTTTTCCATCGCTTTAGGCTTTTAGGTGATGTTCTTTACATGTAACAAGCAAGTGTGAGTTATCAACAATTATCCAAGGATGCTTGTTAATTTTTATGGAATGTTCTATCCCTACAACAATTACTTCAATGTCCTATTAGCCCAATAAAAATTCTACTTCAAGTGTCTAATAAAAATCACTTAGCATTTACCATTAGCAGTAATCGTAGATAGAAAATCACCAACAATATGCACAAGACAAGCCAAGACAATGAACACAGAGATTTAAGCTAATGTCATGGCAAAAAACCCACAAGGTGGAAAACCCAACCAATCCTTATTGATCAATATCAAATGCTCAACAAATCTAATTTTGCACTATTTTGTTGTCTTTAGCTTTGCATTGTTATTTACCCATCCAAATGGATATGGGTTTGGATGATCACAAGCTTCCATCCCCATATTCTTGACCAACCCTGCTGCAATGAGATTCACCTACGATTCTAAGTCAAACAAAGCATTAATCTTTGTCTTCATGACCTATATCTTTATACGAAAGATTTTGGTCATTTATTTATCTTCCTGTTGTTGAAGGCTACTTAGATTCACCTCCTTATGCAGTAATGTACAAACAATCTTCTCATCCATGTCTGAGTTTCTTTCAACTTGTTTTCTCGAATTAGTGGCCATGAGATTCTTCTTCTTATTGTCGTTCTTCTTGTTATTCAAGTTTAGCTCTGGATGCAACTTCCAACACTTCTCCTTTGTATGGCCATCAATTTTGCAATGGTTGTTAGGATCTTTGCATTGGTGTGTTGTGGCTGTTGTCTTTTTTATCTTTTCCCCCTTTTTGCTTCTTCTTTCCCTCCTTAGAAGCATCATGTTACTCCTTCTTCTTCGATCCACTTGATTATGCTCTCTTCAGGCCTATTTTTTCAGGTATTGTACATGTACACAAGCCTCATCCACTTATTTGGGATTGAACAACATCACTTACTCACGCAGATGGCAGTGCAAAACCCTCAAATACTTGAGGAGTTCATCTAGGTTCTTTGGAGAGATATGCAACATTATAACCATCTTTCTAAACTTCGTGGTGTACTCATACACGTTTTGGCCCAAATTTTGCCTGAAGTAGTGCCACTAGATCCATTGGTCCTCTACATACTCAATGGGATAAAACAATGACTTAATGATGGTTTTGAAGTACTCCCACTTAGCCACTAGAGGTTCTCCCTCCAACCTCAACGTCTTTGCATGACTCTCCCACCAATTCAATGCATGCCCCTCTAATTTTAGTCACACAAATGAAATCTTTTGTCCTTCCTCAATTTAATGGACATTGAAATAAACTTCCAGTTGTTGCAAATAGTGGTTCAACTTGAGAGCATCGATTTCACCATGGTATGGCTTGATATTGAGTGTTAATTTCATTTTAAACAAGGACTCGGAATGAGTTGATCTTTTCTAGATTCCTTCTTCGAATGGGTCTTTATTTCTTCCTAATCTCCCTATCCCCCTTCTGATTTGTCCTCTGTATTTGAACCCCCATATTCTCCAAATATCCCAAGATTATTTCTCAGGGCCACCATGAGGAGGTTTACATTGCGATTTAGATCAACAACTTGTTGTTCCAGCTGTGAAAATCCCACCTCTGCAACATCATGAGGGTCATTTGCAGATTTTTCAACCATGATTAAGGTTTTACGATTTTCAACCCCGGCAATCTAGATCCCCTATAAATATCCACAAAATACCCAAAGAAACCTACTCTGATACCAAGATGATTCATAAACTACCGTGGATATTCCACTAGACAATTCATCACAACATATATGATAATATTATATTAAAAATATGAAATTCTACACTATTACAATTTTATTAAATTTCTAGATATGTAGATTTTACTGTAATTAGTGCATGCATGCAAATGGAAATTATGTAGAAAATAAAGAATGAAAAACTAAAATCTCACACACACATACGACATAATATATGCTCTAGGAAGCCTTTTTTGACAAAAAACCCAGCAGGAAGGTGAGGCCACTTCGGTCTCTTTCTCTATCTAAAAATATGGTTGTAGGTACAAAGAAGTATGGCATGTGGCTCGTGGGTTGCTATAGTGCACAAATCCTCTCTGTGTGCTCTACCTCCTATCCCTCTTGGTTATTTTTGGTCAGCTATGGTACAAGTGCACTTGAAAGAATGGAATGCCTCTTCCTCATAGTGGCTCGGTTATAACACAACCCGATAACCTACTAGTGTTTGACTACCTTAACTGTTAACCAGAGTTACAATATAGACTCTTCTAGAGTCTTTTACATCATAATCACATGGTTAGCCCATTTTCGATGAATAATGGGCGCTAACGTGACATCCTCTCAAACCATGGTGGTGACAACAGGAAGTTCAACATCTGAGTGGCATAGATGTTTCATACAGACTCTGCTTGATGCACTTCTTGCATCGCTGGAAAAACCTCTAAGTGTCGAATAACTTGAAAAGGTGTGGCACGAAAGTGGCAAAGTTTTACCCCCAAAAAATGTCATTTTATGTTTCAAAACGCTCCTAGAAGGTTTCAGACCCCACTTTGCCAAATTGGCTCTCGTTGTTAAAAATGGTCCCATGAGTTGATTCCTCCACTTTTTCCACTTCAAATGCATCGAGATGGATGAAAAACAACATAATGATCTAATCCGGATCAACCCTAATTTATATCATGTTCATCACCATGTGACCATAAACTTGTCATCCCGAGTTAAGTCAAACACCAATTTTGACATAAAATTCATAACACAATATTTAGCCATTGTTTCTCACACTATGTTTGCACTAAATCCAAAAATGGTTTAGTGGCCAAGAGTGGACCTTATCAAGCCATTCTTCCAAATATGGGTTTTGATACGATCTTTATTAGTTATCATTAGCCCGCTACTTCGTTAATACAATGGGATCATTAACATTTATGAACAAATCTATTGAGATCACCCATTTCATCCATCACTAATTGCAAGGTTATACTTATGAAATTCCATGAGAGAAAGTTTTCACCCTAAACTTATTATTGCTACCATATTGGGATTTACTTTCTACCACTAAAGCTTGAAGTGGAGAACACAACTAGGAAAATGACCCTCCTTCAAGGTGGCTCTAGATCCTACATTACCTTCATAATTATCTTGAGGTGTTAGCTTGTAAGTCTTTGTTTCATTGGCAACAAAGTTATTTTCATTATTTGTTGTGTATTATGATTTAGATTAATGCAAGCATGCTACTCTTAAGATTGTATGTGTTCTTGGCCAACTTTGTGGTGGTTTGCATTCATTACAAACCATTCATCACTCTATACTAAGTACTTAAATCATGTTTTTGGTTTTCAACTCTTCTTCTAGGCTTCTTCCTTTCCTAGTTGTCATCATCATTGTGAATGATAAGTGTTCCACTAACATAAATCAATGCAAATATTAAAAACTATCAAAACTATTTTTGGATTAGCTTTTGTGAAAATATACATATATTTAACCCAATCTATAAATAAAAGTCATTAGGTTTCTCCAAATTATAAGCTTAATTACAAGAGCTCCATGTAATTTTAACCAAATTCCTTGTGTCCATGCTATAAAATCAATTAGTATGAAATCTGGCCTCTTCAATGGTATTTTAGAGCTCTAATGCATGTTGGAATCCTTCGCTAAAAACAATGATTATTAATGAACATCCTTGTAATTATAGATTGAATAAAATTGCTTTTTATAACATCACTATGCAATTACCAGATCCACTTTTCCTTAATGCTTGTGAATCCCAAGAAAAGTGATATCTAAAATGAAAAAAAAACAGTATGTATACTCAAATTACTATAAATTATAATTTGTTTGTTTACCAAAATCATTTACCACTTTACTTGATCGCTGAGTGATAAATCGTTTCAATTGATAATAACAAATTGTAAATTATTTCATTATCAAATATTTCCATTCACCTGATTTTGTTAGTTGAATCTAAGCTTTGACCAATTTTATATAATAATTCAAATCAATATGAATTACAATTTTCCTATTCACCAAAAAAATTATAATTTTGATAGTAAAAAACTATAAATTATTCCATTTATAATCTTATCTAATTTTAATAATATATCTAAATTTTAAACCAAATTTATATATACCAAAAAATTAGATACATTACAAATCTTCTTATAGTGAATTTAGGCTTTTCATGATCTATATCAAGACAAAAAAATTCCTATAAAAAAAATTTCCTATTTAGTAGTTTCAAATTTCCTATTTAAAAAAATATAATATGAATATCTTTACTAAATAGGATAAATCTTTCAAATTAATTATAAAAAATTAAAAACCATTTTATTATCCAATATTTTTAATTGAATTTAAACTTTAACACATTTTATATAATTTTTAATCGAATAATATAATATATTTACAATATACATATAATATAGGAAGTTTACTGTCCTGGTTTGCTAAGAAGACGAGTTAAAATGGGGTGAGGGAGGCTCGAATTCTCAACCTCAGGATTACTCAACAAAGAACCTAAGCGAGGAAAGCGAAGTCAATGTTGGATTTCCCGAAGAGAATACAACGAAACACAAAACAAAATTAAAAGTGGGACGAGAGAAGCTCGAACTCTCGACCTCAAGATTACTCAACTTAAGAGTTACAAGCTAACCAAAGACACCACCACAACATGTAATAATTAAATAGAATAAATCATATAAGTTGAAGAGTAACTTCTACATTACCTAAAAACATCGAAAAATTAAAAGGCCTCAAAGTAAAGAAGTAAAATAAGTTTTTAAAAGTAATTTTTATACCGATTTTATTATAATTTAGTTGTAAATTGATAATTGAAATAATTATGGTTAGTTTT
>APFE031681240.1:0-22445 GCA_000404065.3 Pinus taeda
AGGGTATTTAAAATTGGGAAGGTGTATTGGTTTCGTATTGTTAGGGGATTATATAAGGTAGTTTTCAGAGTTATTTTTCAATATGTTATCAAATTAAGGGTATTGTTTAGTATGCCAAAAACACACGTGATATGTTAGAGGTTCATTGAGTGGATCCCCCTTGGAGGAATAGGTCTACATGAGTTATCCCTGAAGGTTTTTCTTCAAATAAAAAGATATTTCATTTGTAGACTCATAAAATCCATATATGGACTAAAACAAGCTTCACGCCAATGGTATTTTAAATTTCACACGGTTATTTCTTCATTCAGAATCATGGGTCAATGTATATACCTTAAGGTTAATGGGATAAAATTAATATTCTTACTCCTATATGTGGATGATATTATGCTTGCTAGTAATGATTTTCACCTACTATATGATGTTTTCGTTTATTTCATTTATTTCCCTTATGGTTATGGAATTTCATCATAGGGGTTAATGTTATAGAATCCATCTCTAGGTCATTAAGGGTTTACTAAGATCATTTTGTTGAAGTTCACTTCTCTAACAATAATAATAATAGTGGATCAAACAAAAACATTGACATGAAATACCATGTTATTAAAGACATGTGCACAATCATCAAGTGACTATTGAGAAAATCAACACTTAAGTTAATGATGGTGGATCCCTTGATGAAAGGGTTAACACCAAAGTTATATGGAGAATACATGGAGAGTATAGGATTCGTTAACTTGTTCATGTTTGATTTATTATGTACATTTGAGACATTGATCATTTTGATAATTATAATTGTATTTTCGATGTCAATTTGTATTATATTTGTTTTGCTCAAATATGTATACATAAAGTAATGAATGAGATATTATCCATTGGGACAATAATGTTAGGACCTTGAATGGGAATTTTATTGCACATTCATAAGGAATCATGCCACATAAAGTGTCTATTTAAAGCGAATCAATGATATGTTAATACATGGAAGGTAGTATTCATCTAATAAATTATTTATTGCAATGATTCATTCATTAAAACCCTTTCTTGAGAAATTGGAAAGGGAGGATAGTCATTAAAAAAAAGATATTATGTTTGTGTCACTTTGAACCATGGAGGTTAATGTTATAAATGTTTATTGCCACAAATCCATATATAAATCCATATATGTAGTTATGTAACTTCCCATGAAGTGTTGGTTATGGAGGGAAATAACTACCCCATTAACCCCAACTTAGTTAACGATAATTAATGAAATCATCATTATAAATATAGGTGGATTAGAAGGGTCCCTAATTTTATCAAGGAAGAAATTTCTAGTGATTCCATCATTTGGTCCATTAAGTCTTAAATGAATGAGAATATGTCTCTATTAGATTAAAAATGATTTCCTACATCAAAGCTAATCACCATGGTAAAAAATAAGTTCCATTTTATTAAGAATTAGATTTTAATCTTACACAATTACCATGTTTACATATATTAAACCTACAAAGAAATATAAACATACCATAAATGAAAACATTTACTAGGTGAGTGATGCTTTTATGTGTTGCCTTTATTTTCTTGATATTTATTTGTGTGCAATATCTCCATCATTTTCTCTATGATTAAATCATATATTTAAATGCAATTTATACTTCTCTTTGTATTGTAAATTATATTTAATTTAATTAAATTATATATATTTGAATGTAATTTGTACTTCATTTAAATTATATTTAATATAATTAAATTATCTTTTTTATATTATTAAATTATCTTTTTATTTTATTGAAGTTTAAGTGCAAAAAATAATTTGCATTTCATACATGAAGCATGCTTTTATTTAATAGTCTACGTAGAGCTTGTCTACTACTCGCACTAATTTGGGATAATTGGAGATCTTGAGAATCACCAATGACATGCGCTGTTAAATATATTCCAGCTGTTTTAACTCAGAATAACCACCAAAAATTTTCCTATGAAGCTTTGTAAACTGCAACAACCTCGTAAGCCTTGTCAACTGCAACAACCTCATATGCTATTGAACTTCACACATGCCTATGTGCACAAGTCCAAGTTGTCAATGTTTCCATACATGGTAGCTCTTCTAGCGTAGAACACCCACTAGCACTTAGTGTGTACCGTTTATCCTGTGTACTAAATCTCCCATGCACTTCAGTTACACAAATTTGCTTGCCCACAATTCCTCCAAAGATATCAATAATCCATATTTGGTAGCTCTTTTAACTCATCTCCATAAGATTTTCCAACGCCAGTATGCTCTTTAGGCTTATGACATTGGTTTACCTACAAATCCTCCAAAGATACCAACGTCTCATTCTTGATCTCATTCTCAGACAGTTGCTTCAACCTTAAGGTCAGATGATCCAACCATGGGGATTCAGAAGCTTTCCATTCCCCTAGGTATTTTTCTATCTATTGTATGACCGATTACTAGCACAAATCATATCATAAAATAATTGAAGACACAACAACTTAAACTACAACAACTGCTACTTTATTGACCACTTAGGGTACCACTGTCCATTTAATGATATCTCGACATTTATTACCCCACATTAATTTACCATATTGAAGCAGATTCCATTGTAGTGCCACCATTTGAAGATTCAATCTTGGATCGAGATCTGAACTCACCCAGAGCAAAGGAGGGGATAGCATGTGGTTGACCTAGTTGCTTTACCATGAGCGAATCGATATGTAGTAATATAAGGAGATCCATTCCATTTCATGTCTTGCATAATACTTTTGCCTCAACAACAATAAATTCAGTCTTTGTACTCGATGGAGAATCGTCGAGAATGATAGGCTAAAGAAGAATATTGTATTCTTGTGAATTTATACACTTTCTATTGGAAAATAGAGATATCAGTATTAATAACAATCATCAAAGCAGAACAAGGCATCCTGGTTGGCTTGTTCCCAACTAGGCACCCCCGTTGTGAGAACGTAATGTGAATTTATACACTTTCTATTGGAAAATAGAGATATCAGTATTAATAACAATCATCAAAGTAGAGCAAGACATCCTGGTTGGCTTGTTCCTGACTAGGCACCCCTCTGGTGAGAATCTCAACTCTTCTGGCAAGGCGCTACAGTTGTGGGTGGTCAAGGAGGATGTTGAAGACAATAGGCACACAAACAGAAATGAGTAATGCTTTATGGTTTAGTATATATCTTCAGAAAACCGTTGGTCCTGCCTCTGTTTAAGAGTGACCATGTGAATCTGCAACCATTGCGAACATTAGAAGCATCACTGATAAACACACTCATGGATTTAGATAGACTTTGTATAACATCAATTTTCAGCATATAGGGAGGCCAATATTGTGGGGCCACTTTCTATGAAAAATGGTTTATCTGATGGCACAGTTACATGTTTTATTCATATCTGGAAGATAATCATATTAAAGAGGAGAGATTCATAACTTTTCCATAAATTTTTACAAATTATATTTTAACTGTCACTCTGTTTTAATATACTTTAGCTAGGATTATATAAAGGATATAGTTTGACACATAGTTGAAACATAATTAACCATGAATAAAATTTTATAAAAAATTATAATCTTGTAAAAATATGCACTGATACATTATATAAACCAGTATTTTTGTTGTAAAAAAATAAAAATAAACCAATTCTCTTTCTTCAACGTTAAAGAATGAAAAAGTATCAAAAAGAAATGAAATTACAAATAGGGAATCGATTTAGTACAATTGTAAAACAAGTATACAATCGTAAAATAATAAAACCAATATTTAAATTCAAATGGGGTGGGGAGGCAATAATGTTAATATTAATAGTCGCTACACATGGGAGTACATCCACCACTCATCCATGATAAAATAATTCTGGACACCAAGCCAATGTCAAATGCTTCACAAACCACTAGACAAACATGTTAGCATACCATATAATGTACAATCCATCATATATACATTGGTATCATGTAGTAACCCAACCAAATTAATTATTAGTTTAATTTACCAGTTACATCACCAATTGTTGCTTTTAATATTTTGACCTTGGTAAATATTCCCCCAAATCAAGATAGTATTCTATTGAGGCATATCCATTTTTAACCTCCAGCCTGCGAATACGATTCACAAAATTACAATATAAAATCTTGATCACCCAATGTTCCACCTTTGAGGACAGTCTTGATGAAGTCAAATCAACATAAGTTTAGTTGAACTATTAACGAAATTATTTAAAATCTCATATGTTTTTTTAAGAATAGATTAATATAAAAAATGTAGAACTCAGAAGGAAAAAATATTAGTTTTAAGTTTTTGTTAAATCTACTATTTATTGAGTGATTGAGTGTGAGTTTCAACCTAATACTATTTTTTCGAATTTTGTCTCAAATCCTTAGTATACTTCTGATAAATACTCTTGTTAATTTATTAAATTTTTGTCTCAAATCCTTAGGATACTTCTGCTAAATACTCTTGTTAAAAGCAGAAAGACTCTGGAATTTATTATAAGCATTTAGTTGTTGAATAGTACATAGATAATGCTATAGACTATGAAGTTTTTTTCTTGGTTATAGTTTTTTTTTTAACATTTTATTTAGAAATAAAAAAGTTGTATGTTTCATTGTTTTTTATAGATGGTGATGATAATTAGTTTGATCACCAAGATTGAATTTGGTATTTTGAATTTTAAAAATATAATAGATTACTTATATATTTTTAAAATTTTATTTATGTGTTCAAATAGCATATATAATGTCATAAATTTTTTCGAAATTTAAATTTAATCTAAAAATGTGTTGAAAATAAAAAATTAAAAAGAAAAAATTATTATCATCTTTCTTATCGTATCTGTATTTTTTTTGTACTTTCTAAACTTTTAGATATTATTTTTTTATTGATCAATTTTTAAAAAGTTATATGTATAATGGCTTATTTTCATTATTTTATTCAACCTATTATCATAATTATAAAGGTTTCCCATATGATTTTTTATTTTTAAGTATACACTCTTTACTGTACATATAATCACTTATTTTCATTATTTTATTCCACATACTATCATAATTATAAAAAAAACATGCCTCTATCCATCTGGTTTCATATATGATTTTTATTTTTGTTTTGTACACATAAGCAATTAGGAATTCTAACATGGGAGGCTAGATTCATATCTGCCTTACTTGTTTAATAGGTTTACTAAGTTAGATTCTTAGGGAGCATTTAATTGTTTAGGTTTACTCTTGAATTGATATATTTTTTATAGTAATAAAAAAATTTCATGTAATTATTTATCAATTAAAATTAATTAATTATATTTACTTAATTATATAAAAAAGAATATAGTATTGTTTTCAAAATTTAGGGTAATTATTGTTTTATATAATAATAATAATATTAATAATCACATTTAAAATAATGTAATTTTTTTTTATCTAGATGAGTGACTTTTACTAATTCTTGAAGACATTACATCTTGAAGAGGATTTATCCAAGAATGCTAAGGCCCAAATGGCTAAAAAATGATGAGAAACCAAAATTCAACCCATTCTCATCATTCTCCATTCTCATCATTTGGATCCTAGGTAGCATGGGCACCCTCACCAAGGTAATGGAAGGCTTCAAGGACATGATATTCCATGTGTGCCATGAGTCCCTCAAAGATGTCCAACTCTTTTTGGAGCCTCCTTTTCCTTCTACATAGGGAATCCCGTCAATAAAGGATGTTCCATTGGTTATGTTGGATGTCATTCTTAAAGCTTATGACATCATATTTGTCATTATTTCTATCGCATGCGAGTTGATCTACCATCACTTGCACTTGACAATTTTGCGCATCCATAGAACCAAATGTGGGTGGTAAATCCACCTGCCCAATGGATACATCATGTGGCTACTCTACTTCTCTCACTTCATGTCACTAAACAATTTGAGACCTCAAGGATTCCCCCCTATGACTGTCACTCGGCCATGGTCTACCTTGTTGTTTCTACATTGGTGTGTCATTCAATGTTCTTCATCTTGCTCAACAAGACTGCCCAAGACAATAGCTCTCTCCACTCTCCCCCACATTCAAACCCTCTAAGACTATAAGGAAGAACTCCAATCACTTCACACAGGCACTACACAAGATACAGATAAGCACAACTTTCTCCATTGTCACTCCCCAATTCGAAGCTGAAAACAACTTCTAATATCTAGGCTAACGAGAATGAAAAATATCGAAATGCCATCCCTAGATGGCTAGATTAGCCCACACATAGACAGACCCAAGAAAGCAACTACAAAGAGTTATACTGCCACACCACCAAAGAGGTAGGCCCTATCAGAAAGGCCCTCAGCCCATCAGAAAGGCCCTCAGCCCATCAAAATTGTCTACACTTACCCTGAAGCGACCAAGAGCCACCAACCTTAGAATCACTTCTCGACTATATTGATTCTAGGCTTTCCTCACACATAAAAATTAGAATAAAAGGGGTGGCATCTACGAGGACCCCTAACACGAGACACGAAGCCTCTTCCACGACTTCACCAAGACATAGGAAACAATCAGAAGACTCCACAATTGTAACACCACATATGAGATGTTCATAGGAGTAACTTGAACCAACTCACAAAACAAGGCTTCAATTACCATTTCAGGAAATTCCTTTCACCAAAGAGGATCACTTCATTGTGTGCTACCCGTCTATGAATCAATACCAATGAGAAGACCAAAACTAGGAGAGGCACCAAGCTTTATTCCCAAATCACATTTGGCAGCACCAGACTTCGCGAAGCAATCTCTATCCATGAAAGAGCTCACCCGCTGCACAAGGTATAGGATTGAGCCTCATGAGAGGACTCTTGTGACTTGAAAGATTGAAATTCTACCTATAGAACATCATAGATATATCTTAAATACGGATCTAACATGAGTTGAGAGGGATCCATGACATGCAAATTTTTTTATGAACCTACATTATTTAAATATTTTGTATAGTTATTTTCTTATTTTTTTAATTTTTATTTTGGCCCACATGAACAAAATTTCAACTTACACATCATATTGGGTTGTAAATTTTTTTATGAACCCAGATTATTTAAATATTTTGTATACTTATTTATTTTTTCAATTTTCAAAATTTCAAAAAATTTATTTGGACCCACATGAGAAAAATTTCAACTTTGATAATATACAACATTACATGTCATATTGAACTACTTATTCCCAATATATCTATAACATAATAGTAAACTATTTTTATAAAAACACTTAAATATGAATTTATCAAACCATTCTCCATGGCATTTTGAATAATCATGATTAAGTGCCATTGTCTTAAAATAAAAACTCAAATTGTATGTAAATTTTCTCAAATGCTTAACCTTTCATTAATGACATAAATAATTGGTCTTTATTTATCCTAGAGGTTACTAGTAAACCTTTGTGGTCTGAAACTTGTCATCTGTGGGTAAATGTAAGGGGGATTTGAACCTTATATCAACAATTTCTTCTATCAACAATTGAGCTTCCCATGGGACAAATGTGATTCCCCTAGACTTTCTGTAGATTTAGAGTTAAGATGGATTCAAACACTTGTAAATGTTTTAAAGAACTGAATTTCTTATTTTCTATTTTATATATATATATAATAAATATATATATATATATATATATATATATTAAATTATTTTTTTATTTATGATTCTCCAATTAAAATGTTAATACAAGGTCCTTATAAAAAAATAAAATTAATATATTTGTTGACTATTTTTTTGTCTATGGGCTTGTGTGAACGTCTTTTATTATAATTTTTTAAAATGTTATATGTGAAACACCATATTAGACATTGAAGTAACCTATTAATGAAATAAATATGGAAAAAAAAAAATTTGCTCTTCAATTGTTATGTATTATATATCGTCTATATTACCATTCTAATGAAAATTTATTCAACTTCCTTATAATAAAAATGAGATATATGAAAATAAATAAAATAATTTACTTTTATCTATATAAAATTGACATAAAATTTGATTATTCAATATGCATATTGAAGTATTATGACTTGCACTAAATTTTTATCATTAATATATTTCTGTTTTGATTATTACATGTTAACTAAATGTAAACTTAATTACACATCCTATAATATCAATGGTATTATTTTTACATGTTATCTCTCAAATCTAATAAATTACATATCTCCCTCATACTAAAAAGTAGCTTTTGTTTTTCTATCTTTGTATATCAAATTAATGTAAAACTAAAATGAAAACTGAAGTATTTTAACTATGACCCACATTGGTTTTTTGTTTTTTGAGTATTACTATTTTTTTAACTTGTTGATGTAAGCATTGTTTTACTATTTGCAAATGTAACACTAAGGAACAACATCTCCCTCACAGTTGGTTGTAAAACCCTTCTCCACACAAAACTTTTAAATCAATATATTACATTTATAAATCAAATCACTTGAAAAACAAAGATAAATAAAATATATTAACATAGGAAAAATAGAGATCCTCCTTATCCAAATTTAATTTCCACAAATATCACCATGCACTTTCATGTAATAAACCAAATTCTTACATTCCTCTTATATAAAAAAATATAAAAGTAAAAATAAATTCACGAAAATGAATATAGCACACTGCATAAGAGAATAAATCTGTACCTCATCTATTGAAATTATTTATCTTTTCGCCTATTTATACACAATTATACATTTATCTTTTCTTTTATATATATATAATACTCTGAAAAGCTATAAAATAATATATACAAATTGATTCTCATCTGTAATGGACAAGATATCATTATTCCACCACGAATATGTACAATCCACTGCAACCCATAAAATAAAAAGGATCATTGTCACCGGTCAATCCGCATTGATGTAAATAGCATGGCCCAAATGAAGGAGACAGATTTACAAAATGACTTTCTAATATGCCTAATATTTGAATAAACATGATGACTCATGCTACTTCATTTTTATTTTTATTTTTTCACACCTATAATGTTCAACCACAAAATCATATATTATTGAACAACTACGTGACTAAGTGTTCTCCATCAACTACGTAGGTAGACACTTTCATTTTGCATGGCAAGCACTGTGCAGAGGACGTGTATTCCTCACTCTCGATTTTCTCAGGGTGCTCTCTCAAATAATTCATGTACTTCTGAGCCTCGGGATATCCTACACTGTCTGCAACAATACAGGTTCCTTTGCCAAGCATGCTTTTGTTCTCGAGTAACATAAGATCCGGCAAATAGCAATGCTTGAAGTGATCCATGAACACGAAATCAAAATACCTAGCTGATATTTCATTCAAAATTTGCTCTAACTTGTCATCCAGTTCACTCAGTATACCTTTTAAAACTGTCACTTTTGAGGAGAGTCCTGATAGAAAGAAATGCACATAAAATTATATTAAAGTTTTAGAAGATACAGACATATGAAGTAATTGATGCATTCCATGATTATTTGTGAGCTAAAGTCATAAATGTTCATATATAAGCGATAATGTTTACTGAGACATTAAATTAAAAGTAGGAAGGAGAAACATATACTTGTATAGTTGTCGAATTATATATATATATTATATATATTATATATATAATATCTTTCTTATTGAACATGCGTGTTTTAGAAGGGAAATATAAATTGTCAATTAATGAAAAGGACTATAATACTAAGACTTAATCTGATGACTATGTGACAACAACATATTTATTTGAATTGATATGAGAATTGTTAGAACTTTTACCTGCATGCTCTATCATTTCACTGGCAATACCAAAGTTATGTGAGTTCATCTCTATTGTAACCAGCTTGCTGTCAGGCTCAGTCATCTTTGAAGCAATCCTAATGGCAGAATACCCACAATAAGTTCCGAGCTCTAACGCAACCCTGGGAGCATAAGTCTGCAGGGCGTCATCGAGAATATAACCCTTCTCCTTCCCTAAAGTTGTCATCCAGGATTGGTCAGTAAAACTGTCAATTGCATCGAGCACGGCCTTTGCATTTCCCTTCTCTGCATTTTGTCGAACATAGTTCATCAGGGCTCGCTCTCTGCAATCGGGAGAATGACCTTTCAGCCTTGCTTGTTTGTCAAAGTAAAATGTGCAGTAAGACACTGCCTTCGACACAAGCTCAGATGCCATGGCTTTAATTTGTTTGGCACAATATGACAAAAGACTTGCACCTTTCAATAGAAGGTGATGTTGAGCACAAATACAAATTTGAAGATATAGAGAGAGAGAGGGGGGAACGAAAAAGGATGCGATTCTAGGCTTTGTGCACATGCTAGTTATCTGCTTCCTTCGCTTAGTGGTTAATTCGGAATTGCGTAGATTCCAAGCGAATTTATCCTTGGACTTTCTATGTAGCTTGATGCTTTGCTTGATGCTTTGCCAGGTATATTTTTTTTTTGCGAGGGGGAGCAAAATCACAACACCTTTTCGAGAAGATGTTGTCATCTCATGACGCCATGCTCTTTTATGAGGAAGCATAGTGCTTCTGAAATTAAGTTTCAAGAGCGAATCACATGCAAGCATACACATTCAACACAACGGGTAATTTCTCTATGAAGGAAGTTATAAAGGTACGTGGGAAAAATGTTTAAACACCTCATAAGATGAGGTATGAGAGCACAGTTCAAGCTTTGGTCATCTCATGAAATCATGACTTAATGATTTTACTCTGTGTTCCCACAGTCACACATTGAACAACGAAGATGAGGTCTCTCGACACAACACAACAAGTCATAGAATTGAATTCTTCGTATATAAGAACATAATAAAGAATATGATTGGTATAGGGTTTCCAAAATTGTATCAAACTCCCCCGAATAATTACTAGCGGATCAAATAAAATGCAAGTGTTAGGTCAAATTAGTGAGAGAATAAACCAAAAAGTCATTAAGGAATATAAAAAAATAGTATTTCCAAGTAAATTTTGTAGTTCCATAAAGAATTAGAGGATAAAAAATTAACATGTGGCTAATCTAAATCTAAAAAATAAAACTAGGAATTACCATTAAAGGTGCAAAGTACATTCAAAAAAGAGAAATTTGGGAAGGTCATTTTGAAAAATATAATCACTAGATATAAAAACTCATATTTCTAATAGAATAAATATTAAATAATGATTATTTGAATTTTTTTTAGAAAGCTCCCTTACTAAGAGAAACATTCTATTTCAATAATTGCTTACTTGATGATGGAAATTTGTGGTTACAACATGTCCTTATCGTAAAATTTGAAGAGCATAGAATAAAATGAGTGCATTATGTGACGCTTAAACATTATTTCATTGGCTAGAAAACCAACTTAATTATGACTTATCATAATTAGACTAAGCATATTGATATTAAGTACCATTTTGTAAGAGTGATAATTGGTGGAGATGGAGTAGCTTTTAAAAAGATTCACACTCAAGAACATTTTGATATGCAAACAAAGGAGGTAGTGAAATTTCATGAAGAAAATGGGGAGCTCATTGTTGATATTTAAAATATGAAGGATTAAAATTATTGATTGGGTATCAAGTTTGTTTTCCAGCATAAGAAGCCAAGTTGGGGACCCTTACTTGTTTCTTTGGAAGCTAAAAGAAAATGACAACACATTGCATCTTGCCTAATAAGCAAAAAAATAATATCAACTATAATATAGAAAATTAAGTTAGATGAGAGGAGGTTGAGAGACGGAGTTAGAGACCTCGCATAAAAAATTGTGGCACTTGATCAAAGAGATGTTTAGTCTTTGACTAATAAGGAAATTAACTTAATAACCTAGGTGAGACAATTTGAATATCACATTGATGATTATAGGGGAAAAATAGAGAATGTTGAAAATGAGATTATTTAGTTAAGAGAATCTCTGCGAGAGTCACATAAGCAAACAAAACAAGGAGAAGATGACGAGGATTCAAGCAAGACAAACTCCAAGAAAAAGAAAAGGGAAAATCATGAGTGGTAGAAATCACTTGTAAGATTTCAAAGGCTATGCAAAAACAAGGAAATGATAATTGAGGTACATTTGCAAGCTATAAATGAGAAGGTCGATAGTAGCCCACAAGACATAGATGATTGTATTGCCAAACTGTAGAGGAAAGAACTGTGATTGATTGGTCTAGAGAAAGTTTCGAGCTAGCATTTGGAGAAGTACAAGTGGGAAGTTGATGCTCTAAAGAGGGAAAATGGAAGCCTTTTGCAGAGGCTATGGAGCAGGTAGAAAGGATGTGCCTTTGGGTTGATTCCTGATCAAGAGCTATAGGACATACTTGACGAACTACAAGCTGAGTCTTTCTCACCGTTAGATGAAATCATCCTGTTTACTTCCAAGCTACTAGAATCTTTTAAAAAGAATATTTACAATATTGTTGCATTTGAATCCAATGAAAGGGTGTATTCAAAAGGTCGAGTAGTTGATGAAAAGGAAAGGAATCATGCCCTTGAACTCGAGATGGGTTTTCAAATAATAGGAAGAAAGGGTGATTCTTGAAAAAACATATGAATACGAAAGGAAATCTTAAACGAAATGTCCCATTTATCATGTAGTGAATCTCTTAGAGAAGGTGTAGAAGATTCAAAGCCTTGGCAACTAGAGATAGATTCTTTAGAGGTATTTGCATTTATTTTTCCGTCACCGTTAAGGCTTTCTTTTAATGTAGTTGTATAGCAAATTACATTTCCAATCTGTCAATGGCGAGGGTTTGTCATGAAAGAAGAAGCAATTTGTCTATCCCCTATGCACACCATACACATATCTTATTGCAGGGCACCAAATAATTAGGTGAAGCTTGTAAATGATAGGGAAGCATAAAACCAAACAAACAATAAAATAAGTAATATATTCTATGAAACTATGATATTTCTGGCCTAATACCTCCATTTCTAGTTTTAAAAGTCTTATAGCCTTGTAACATCTACATCTTTACTGCAAGGGTTTAAGTAAAAAGGTAATTGAACTCTTTGGGTAGTTCTACTTTTGTTGAGATGCTTGAATGGAATTTCAACTTTGAAGGGAATATTATATTGCACTGAATCACCATGAAATCCATAAAATGAAGCTCAACAACTATAGTGATGTTTTTTATAATATTCATTTCACTTAAATTAAAGTGAAATTCAAGTACAACCTCAGTCCCCGTGATATAACTTGTAAAACAACCACGTAAATGTTACATACTTGTCCTCTTAATTCATAGAAAAAATGATTATTATAGGTTGTTTCAAAAGTTAAAATAAAAAAGTAAAACTCATGCATTGTTTCTTGCATGAAGCCCTCCAAATTGTAAATTTTTCTCTACGGGTCAAAATTTGCAAGATGAAATTGTTAGGTAACAAACAATTAACATAAAAACACTATATTGGAGATGCTTGTGCTTTTGTTCATTACTTTGTAAAGAACTCTATCCTATCTACCTCCTTGATACTGTGGTGAATTGTATGCTACCTCGTGACTCTGCTCTAATGCAATATTCTATGATGCCTCCCTTTTTTTCTTTGTTTTTCTGAGCCCTCCCCCATCATTTCAGAGGTGTATTCTTATATTTTTCTTGGGGTAATATTTTTTCCACCTTACCACCAAAGGGCACAGTTCTCCCCTTGAGGTAGGTCGACCTTTTGTTCCTATTTTTTCAAAAAGGGTGGTTGCTAGCCAGTTCCTAGAGGGTAATGATCTGCCAAAAATATGGGAAATTGATGCTCTATTTGAGTTGGAGGGTGATCAGATATCAAGTCCCTATGCTCCAAAAAATGATGCCTTGTTCCTTGCATTAAGACGTTCAAATTGTAAATTTTTCTCTACACATAAAAATTTTGTAAGATGAAGTTCGTAGGTAACAAAAAATTAATATACAACTACTAAATTGGAGATTCTTGTGTTTGTGCTCATCTATTTGGAAAGAACGTTTTCTGGTCTTCTTTCCTGAAACCATGGTGAATTTTATGCCACCTCGTGATTATGCTCTATTGCAATCTATTATTTTCCCTCCCATTTTTTTCTTGGTTTTTTTGAGCTCTCCCCCATCATTTGTGTTCCAGGCAATAGTCAGTCCTCTTGAGGCCCCTGAGGCATCCACTGCAACCAAGTGACAGCCTGGCCATGCCCTGGAAGGAATGTTTCCTAGAGTGATACTGTTACATTTTGTTTCTTGATGAAAGAAAATTGGCGGTTGCTCCTCCTTTATCATGTTTTTTATTAATCTGAGTTTCCCTAGGCTATTCAGCCCTCTTAAACTCCATGAAGTGAGTTTCATGATTCACTATTGGGGGCGGGCTTGTAATACTTATTCAACTTAGCATACCTGCGTGATTCCACCAAAATTTTCCCTATTGCAATAGTTCGTTGGAGATCTGTTCTTCGCCATCGCTTTTTGGAGTCTTTAGGGAGAAAGCCACCATCCTAATGACTGCCTGGCTGGATGCCTAAATGTTGTTGCTGGTAGGCCCTGGAGATGATGACTTCCAATGTGCTGATTTGGTGCTCTGCAATCTAATCATAATCCTTTTTTTTACAGGCTTGTTCGAGCTCAAGAATGTCGAGTCCTCCTAGGTCAATGCTCTCAAGTTCTTCTTCCATTTGTTGTATTTGGTTCTCTTCATCTGCAATGGTTGCTAAGCTTAAGGACTAACTGTGAACACTGTCAACATCCATTTCTTTTGCTTTCCCATCTGAGATCTTGCCAGCCTCTTTAGGGGTGTCATTGGTGCCAATAGGGGGGTGAGAGATGGGAGAGGATCCGGAAGGAGGAGGGATAGTGGAGGATGTGGAAGGCATCGGGTTGGGCATCGAATGCAGAGGATGGTTTGTTGAGGCTTTAGCAAGGACCTCAAAGCTATTGCTTGTTGAAGGAAAGGAGGCGGCGTCCTACTCGGGTTTCTTCCCTGTGGAGGGTTTCTTGTGCAATATTTTACGGCTTGCAACTTTGATGAAGCCATCTTGGTCAGATTTGTCTGAGGGATCAGAAGATTAGGGTTTGGCATTTAGAGGAAAGTCTCTAAAAAGGTGCCCCAGAGCATGACACCTACGACAGTGAAAGGGAACATGTTCATAATCCAAGGGTTGAATCCGTTCACAGTCATCATGGAAGAGACTTACTGAGTCCGGGAGGGGCCTGTCCAGTTGCGTGAAGACGCAGATACAGGCGTAGGAGGTGTATCTGCACAACTTCATCTCTTCCACCGATTTTATGAACCCCCCCAGCCTGTCTCCAATGTTTTTGAGCGAATCTTCATCCCAGTATTCTATTGGAAGTGAATACATCCTCATCCACACTGGAGCCGAGCTGAGGTCCTCCTTGTCCGGGTTAAATCTCTCCACCCATTCTCTTATGTACAAGCCCGCTGAGTTGAAGAAGTAGGGTCCTTCATCTAGGATTCGTTTCTTATCTTCAATGCAAATGAAGATCACAGTAAAAAAACCCCTACGGTCCTAGCTGCATAGAGACATGGCCCTTTGGTTTCCATTTGGTAGAGATCCATCCTTGCAATGATTTTTCTGTCGGCCAGAATCCGATAAATTTTCCAATGAGCGCATGGTCCTTCATATACTGGATTTTCCCATTTATCCTATGGCTGGGAAGTTCTATCTTGGGCCTTTCGGATGCCACTAGTTTGCATGTCTTCGATGTGACCCTCGGCAGTTCCCTGACTTTGGTTTCCCATCTGGTTTCTCTTTGCACTCGTTGATTGGCAGGGGAAGCATTTGTCTTGTTTTGCAATGGAGAATCGTTATTGACCGCATCCTCTTGTACTGGCCCAGAGGGCAGATTCCTTGGCTGCACCGGAGCCTCACGAATGGATATAGGGGAGGGCTTTGAGGCCACCCTGGGGAGCTCCATTACCGCGTTGATAAACCAAAACTGTGCTTTTGTGCTTTGGCAGGCGTTCGTCCTTAAGAGGCAGGGTGTATGCAGTCTGCGCAGTTTGCACTGTCGCACAGGATCTCAGAAACTAGCTCTCGTGCAAGGCAAAATTATAAAAGTCATTCTTCCACATTAGAATGTTAATAGACGTGGTTATTAAAATTAAAATATTACATGGTTGTTTGACTATGTATTTGTCTATGGGCTTTTGTGTACGTGTTCTTAATATTTTTAAAATGTTATATGTGAACACCATATTAGATATTGAAGTAACCTATTAATGAAATAAATAATGGAAAATTATTTTTTTTTCTCTTCAATTTTTAGGTATTATATATTAGCTCATATTAAGATGAATAATTACATGGCCATTATAATAAAAAGAATTATTCAACTCTTTTATAATAAAAATGAAATATATGAAAAAAGTAAAATAAATTTACTTTTATCTATATAAAATTTGATTATTCAATATGCATATTGAAGTATTTTGTTTATGACTCACACTAAATTTTTATTATCAATATATTTTTGTTTTAATTATTACATGTTAACTAAATATAAACTGAATTACACATCATATAATATCAACAATATTATTTTTACATGTTATCTGTCAAATCTAATAAATTACATATCTCCCTCATACTAAAAAATAGATTTTTTTCCATCTTTGTATATAAAATCAACCTAAAACTAAGATGAAAACTGAATTATTTTAATTATGATCCACACTGGTTTTTTATCTTTTGGTTGTCACTATTTTTTTAACTTGTTAATGTAAGCATTGTTTTATTATTTGCAAATGTAACACTAAAGAATAACATCTCCCTCACACTTGGTTGGAAAACCCATCTCTGCACAAAACTTTTAAATTAATATATTACATTTCTAAATCAAATCACTTGAAAAAACAAAAAGATCAATAAAGTATCTGAACAGAAAACATATAAAGATCTTTAATTGAGGTTATCCAAAGTAGTTGAGAGAAAGAATAAAGATCCTCCTCATCCAAATTTAATTTCTAAAAATTTCATATTAATGTACTTTCATGTAATAAACCAAACACTTATATTCCTCCTATAAACTATAAGTGAATATAAAAATAAAAATAAATTCCCCAAAATCAATATGGCACACTGTATAGCAGAATAAACCTGTACCTCATCTGTTAAAATTATTCTTTTCACCTATTTATACATAGTTACATATTTATCCCTTCTTTCATATATATAATACGCTGAAAAGCTATACAATAATATATACAAATTGATTCTCATCTATAATGGACAAAATTTCATTATTCCACCGCCCGTATATACAATCCACTGCAACCCATAAAATAAAAAGGATAATTATCACCGGACAATCCACATTGATGAAAATAGAATGTCTCAAATGAAGGAGACATATTTACAAAATGACTTTCTAATATGCCTAATATTTGAATAAACATGATGACTCATGGTACTTCATTTTTATTTTTTCATCTTCTTGCACGCCTATAATGTTCAACCCCAAAATCATATAATATTCAACAACTACGTGACTAAGTGTTCTCCATCAACTATGTATGTAGAGACTTTCATTTTGCATGGCAAGCACTACGTGACTAAGTGTTCTCCATCAACTATGTATGTCGACACTTTCATTTTGCATGGCAAGCACTGTGGAGAGGACGTGTATTCCTGACTCTCGAATTTCTTAGGGTGCTCTTTCAAATAATTCATGTAGTTCTGAGCCTCGGGATATCCTACACTGTCTGCAACAATACAGGTTCCTTTGCCAAGCATACTTTTGTTCTCGAGTAACATAAGATCTGGCAAATAGCAATCTTTGAAGTGATCCATGAACACGAAATCAAAATACGTAGCTGATATTTCATTCAAAATGTCATCTAATTTGTCATCCAGTTCACTCAGTATTCCTTTTAACACTGTCACTTTTGAGGAGAGTCCTGATAGAAACAAATGCACATAAAATTATGTTAAAGTTTTAGAAGATACAGACATATGAAGTAATTGATGCATTCCATGATTATTTGTGAACTAAAGTCATAAATGTTCATATATAAGCGTTAATGTTTACTGAGACATTAAATTAAAAGTAGGAAGGAGAAACATATACTTGTATAGTTGTCGAATTATATATATATATATATATATATAATATCTTTCCTATTGAACATGCGTGTTTGAGAAGGGAAATATAAATGAAAAGGACAATTTAGAACTTTTACCTGCATGCTCTATCATTTCACTGGCAATACCAAAGTTATGTGAGTTCATCTCTATTGTAACTAGCTTGCTGTCAGGCTCAGTCATCTTTGAAGCAATCCTAATGGCAGAATACCCACAATAAGTTCCGAGCTCTAACGCAACCCTGGGAGCATAAGTCTGCACGGCATCATCGAGAATATAACCCTTCTCCTTCCCTAAAGTTGTCATCCAGGATTGGTCAGTAAAACTGTCAATTGCATCGAGCACGGCCTTTGCATTTCCCTTCTCTGCATTTTGTCGGACATAGTTCATCAGGGCTCGCTCTCTGCAATCGGGAGAATGACCTTTCAGCCTTGCTTGTTTGTCAAAATAAAATGTGCAGTAAGACACTGCCTTCGACACAAGCTCAGATGCCATGGCTTTAATTTGTTGGGCACAATATGACAAAAGACTTGCACCTTTCAATAGAAGGTGATGTTGAGCACAAATACAAATTTGAAGATATATATATAGAGAGAGGGGAAAAAAAAAGGATGCGATTCTAGGCTTTGTGCACATGTTAGTTATCTGCTTCCTTCGCTTAGTGGTTAATTCGGAATTGCGTAGATTCCAAGCGAATTTATCCTTGGACTTTCTATGTAGCTTGATGCTTTGCCAGTTAGATTTTTTTTTTTGCGAGGGGGAGCGAAATCACAACACCTTTTCGACAAGATGTTGTCATCTCATGACGCCATGCTCTTTTATGATGGAAGCCTAGTGCTTCTGAAATTAAGTTTCAAGAGCGAATCACATGCAAGCATACACATTCAACACAGCGGGTAATTTCTCTATGAAGGAAGTTGTAAAGGTACATGGCAAAAATGTTTAAACACCTCATAAGATGAGGTATGAGAGCACAGTTCAAGCTTTGGTCATCTCATGAAATCATGACTTAATGATTTTACTCTGTGTTCCCACTGTCACACATTGATACAACACAACACGTCATAGAATTGAATTCTTCGTATATAAGAACAAGATAAAGAATATGATTGGTATAGGGTTTCCAAAATTTATCAAACTCCCCCGAATAATTACTAGCGGATCAAATAAAATGCAAGTGTTAGGTCAAATTAGTGAGAGAATAAAGCAAAAAGTCATTAAGGAATATAAAAAAATAGTATTGCCAGGTAAATTTAAGGAGATTTTGTGGTTCCCTAAAGAATTAGAGGATAAAAAATTAACATATAATAATGATGTGGCTAATCTAAATTTAAAAAATAAAACTAGGAATTACCATTAAAGGTGCAAAGTACATCCAGAGAAGAGAAACTTGGGAAGGTCATTTGAAAAACTAAATTACTAAATATAAAAACTCATATTTCTAATAGAATAAATATTAAATAAACATTATTTGAATTTTTTTAGAAAGCTCTCTTACTAAGAGAAACATTCTATTTCAATAGTTGCTTACTTGATGATGGAAATTTGTGGTTACAACATGTCATTATCATAAATTTTTAAGAGCACAGTAAAATTTGAAGAGCACAATATAAAATGAGTGCATTATGTGACGGTGAAAACATTATTTCATTGGCTAGAAAACCAACTTAATTATGACTTATCATAACTAGACTAAGCATATTGATATTAAGTATCATTTTGTAAGAGTGATAATTGGTGGAGATGGAGTAGCTTTTAAAAAGATTCACACTCAAGAACATTTTGCTGATATGCAAACAAAGGAGCTACTAAATAAAATTTTTGAGGTTGAGAATGAAAATATTTAGTGCTTAACATATACAAACAAAGGAGGTAGCGAAATTTCATGAAGAAAATGGGGAACTCATTGTTGATATTTAAAATATGAAGGATTACAATTATTGATTGGGTATCAAGTTTGTTTTCCAGCCTAAGAAGTCAAGTTGGGGACCCATACTGGTTTCTTTGGAAGCTAAAAAAAATGACAACAGATTGCATCTTGCCTAATAAGCAAAAAATAATATCAACGATAATAGAGAAAATTAAGTTAGAAGAGAGGAGGTTGAGAGACAGAGTTAGAGACCTGGCATAACAAATTGTGGCACTTGATCAAAGAGATGTTTAGTCTTTGAATAATAAGGAAATTAACTTAATAACCCAGGTGAGACAATTTGAATATCACATTGATGATTATAGGGAAAAAATAGAGAATGTTGAAAATGAGATTATTCAGTTAAGGGAATCTCTACGAGAGTTACATAAGCAAACAAAACAAGTAGAAGATGACGAGGATTCAAGCAAGAGAAATTCCAAGAAAAAGAAAAGGGAAAATCATGAGTGGTAGAAATCACTTGTAAGATTTCAAAGGCTATGCAAAAACAAGGAAATGATAATTGAGGTGCATTTGCAAGCTATAAATGAGAAGGTCGGTAGTAGCCCACAAGACATAGATCATTGTATTGCCAAACTGTAGAGGGAAGAACTGTGATTGATTGGTGTGTAGAAAGTTTCGAGCTAGCATTTGGAGAAGTACAAGTGGGAAGTTGATGCTCTAAGGAGGGAAAATGGAAGCCTTTTGTAGAGGCTATGGAGCAGGTAGAAAGGATGTGTCTTTGGGTTGATGCCTAATCAAGAGCTATAGGACATACTTGATGAACTACAAGCTCAGTCGCTCTCACCGTTAGATGAAATCATATTGTTTGCTTCCAAGCTACTAGAATCTTTTAAAAAGAATATTTACAATATTGTTGCATTTGAATCCAATGAAAGGGTGTATTCAAAAGGTTGAGTAGTTAATGAAAAGGAAAGGAATCATGCCCTTGAACTCGAGATGGGTTTTCAAATAATAGGAAGAAAGGGTGATTCTTGAAAAAACATATGAATACGAAAGGAAATCTTAAACGAAATGTCCCATTTATCATGTAGTGAATCTCTTAGAGAAGGTGTAGAAGATTCAAAGCCTTGGCAACTAGAGATAGATTCTTTAGAGGTATTTGCATTTATTTTTGCATCACCGTTAAGGCTTTCTTTAAATGTAGTTGCATAGCAAAGTACATTTCTAGTCTGTCAATGGCTAGAGTTTGTCATGAAACAAGAAGCAATTTATCTATCCCCTATGCACACCATACACATATCCTATTGCAGGGCACCAAATAGTTAGGTGAAGATTGTAAATGATAGGGAAGCATAAAATCAAACAAACAATAAAATAAGTAATATATTCTATCAAACTATGATATTTCTGGCCTAATACCTCCATTTCTAGTTTTAAAAGTCTTATAGCCTTGTAACATCTACATCATTACTGCAAGGGTTTAATTAAAAGGGTAATTGAACTCTTTGGGTAGTTCTACTTTTGCTGAGATGCTTAAATGGAATTTCAACTTTGAAGGGAATATTATATTGCACTGCATCACCATGAAATCCATAAAATGAAGCTCAACAATTATAGTGATGTTTTTATAATATTCATTTCACTTAAATTAAAGTGAAATCCAGGTACAACCTCAGTCCCCATGATATAAGTTATAAACCAACCATGTAAATGTTAGATACTTGTCCTCTTAATTCATAGAAAAAATTATTATTATAGGTGGTTTCAAAAGTTAAAATAAAAAAGTAAAATTGATGCATTGTTTCTTGCATGAAGCCCTACAAATTGTAATTTTTTCTCTACGGGTCAAAATTTGGAAGATGAAATTGTTAGGTAACAAACAATTAGCATAAAAACACTACATTGGAAGTGCTTGTGTTTCTGTTCATTACTTTGTAAAGAACTCTACCTTATCTACCTACTTAAGACCATGGTGAATTGTATGCTACCTCGTGACTCTACTCTATTGCAATACTCTATGATGCCTTCCATTTTTTCTTGGTTTTTTTGAGCCCTCCCACATCATTTTGGAGGTGTATTCTTATATTTTTCTGGGGGTACTATTTTTGCTACCTTACCACCAAAGGGCTCAGTTCTTCCATTGAGGTAGGTCGACCTTTTGTTCCTATTTTTTCAAAAAGGGTGGTCACTGGCCAGCTCCTGGAGGGTAATGATCTACCCAAAACATGGGAAATCGATGCTCTATTTGAGTTGGATGGTGATCAGATATCAGGTCCCTATGCTCCAAAAAATGATGCCTTGTTCCTTGCATTAAGACATTCAAATTATAAATTTTTCTCTACACATAAAAAAATTGTAAGATGAAGTTCTTAGGTAACAAAAAATTAATATACAACTACTAGATTGGAGATTCTTTCATTTGTGCTCATCTCTTTGGAAATAACTTTTTCCTATCTTCTGTTACCGGGAATAGTGTCCACTCAGATGCTGCTATTCCCACTAAGACTGGTAGCTATATTAGAAACAAACAAGTAAAGTCTACTTTTGCTTTCCTTTATGAAAATAGATAGGAGTGGAACAAAGGAGACC
>APFE031681240.1:25836-42556 GCA_000404065.3 Pinus taeda
TTTCATTTTCTTTTATGAAAATAGACAAGAGGAGAACCAAGAAGACCAACCTTAGTCTTGTGCTTGATTTCCTCTCCTTCTTGATAGAGCTTTGCTGCTTCTTCTTCATCTGCCCAGCTTCAAAGAGAACCTTTGGAATCACAGCAACATACTACTATCAAAGAAACAAAGATCTATATTCATAAATAACACAGGACCAGATGTGTGTTAACCATACAAATGCATATATAGACAAGTACACAAGAATATGGAAGAAAACTAGAATAACTTTATTAAGATGAAAAGTAGCAAGAGGATTACAACCATATGTTCTGACCCAGCATCATGCTCCAGCTAGAAAGCCCTTCTTCACCTCAAGCAAAGCTTAGATCACCCAACAATATGAATATACACTGGAAAACCAACAACACTTCTCTATAAGATACAAAATTCCAGCCTCTGGATCTCTATGATGAGGGATCCATATATAAATGATTATAGGGAGGTGAGTCATCTTCTGGGGTCTTGATTAGTGTCTTCTCTCTGATAGTTCCTACTTCCACTTGGAGAATGATGATCTCTTACTCATACTTGGTCTAAAATAGAGAGGCAAGTGTCAGAGGGGAAGCTTCTGGAAGATTCCATGATTTTCCACCTCGCATTTTGTCCCTGCCATTTGTCCATTCCTGACCATCGCACCCTATAGAGGAGAAATTCAATATGCATCGCACCTTGTACACTGGGAAGGTGATATGCATCGCACCCTCTGCACTAGGCTTTCAGTATGGTCCAATTTTGACCATTTATGAGCAATTTTCAGTGGAGAACTTCTGGGAGATGATGTAATGAGCTGACCTTGTTCCTTTAGGCAGTGAAGCAAAACTTTTAGGGACTTAGGAGCCCTCAGTTTATGGAAATTTATGATCAGGGTTGGTGCCCAAAAATGTCTATAACAATCCTCCAAGAGTCGTGAGTGCCATTTCCCTCTTAGTAATAGCCTCCCTAATAAATAGGAGATCATTCTTGATCTCGGTTATTCTTAAGAAGTATGCTTACATACTCTCATCTTTACCCTTCTTGATTTCTCTCAGCTTATTTATAAGAAACAAAACTTGATTTTCATCATTAAATTTAAATAAATTCAACAGTCTATCGTAGATTTCCTTGGAGGTGTTCAGGTCAGAGATGTAGACCACCAAGTGCTTGTCGATAGAGTCCTGGATGATCTTCTATTTTTACTTCTCCGGTTTTCCATTTGTTCCATGCAGTAGCAGATGCATTTGATGGACGCTCAACAATATTGCCTCTTAAATGGTCCAACACTCCTTGTTCTTCTAGGGTTAGATCGATAGACATCTTCCATCCGTGATAGTCAGCTTTCTCACAAAGCTTGCCTTTGACAAAGTTTTGAGGACTCCATAGTTCTTTTAGGATAGCCTCGCCAATCTTCTCTTCGGTGATTGCTCTTGCTCTTGCTCAGGCTTTTTCTTCACCTCAACTGTGCATTGCGTGTTTCACATTGTTCATACAAAACTTTTCAACTACTTTCTCCACATACTTCTGCTGTGATAACCAAAGCTTACCATTTTTCCTGTCTTTGTGTATCACCATGCCCAAGATATGTTTTGTTGCTCCAAGATCCTTCATATCAAATGTCCTTGAGAGCTGGGCCTTTAACCTGTTGATCTCTTCCATGATTTTTCTTGCAATAAGCATATTGTCAACATACAAAGCTAAGATAATGAATATGCCATTGAAACTTTTGAATTATACACAATGATCATACTCACTTCTAATAAAGTTCTGTCTCACCATGAAGGAGTCAAACTTCTTGTACCATTGTCTAGGAGACTGCCTCAGACCATACAATGATTTCCTGAGCTTGCAAACTAATTTTTTGTTGCGACTTTTACAAAACCTTTTGGTTGTTCCGTATATAACTCTTCATTTAAATCACCATGTAGAAAAGTTGTTTTAACATCTAACTGTTCTAACTCAAGGTTAAGTAATGCAGTTAGTGCCAATCGAGTACAAATGGAAACAAGTTTTACAACTGGTGAAAAAATCTCATGAAAGTCGATATCTTCAACCTGAGAATACCCTTTTGCTACCAGTCTCACCTTATACCTTTTGATACTTCCATCAACTTTCTGTTTCAGTTTGAAGACCCATTTTCATCCAACAACACTTCTCCCTTCAGGAAGTTCTACAAGATCCTAGTTATTGTTCTTGGCTAAGGAATTCATTTCTTCTTCCATAGCCGGTTTCCATTTTTTGTTATCTGTATCATCTACCGCTTCCTAATAACAAGAAGGTTCCCCATCTTCAGTAATCAAAGCAAAAGATGAAGCAGAATCTTCATACCTTTTGGGAGTTTTTTTTTTCCCTTGTAGAGCTTCTTAGAGTGACTGGTTGCTGAAATGGTTTAGAAACTTCAGCAGTTTCCTTTGTATCTTCAAAACTTTTTTCTCCAGAAGTCTCTTCTTCCTTTTGACTGTCACTGAAAGGTCTAGCCTCCAACTGAATTTGTTGATTTGGAGATACCTATTCCTGTTCAATTCTTTCAACATTTTATTTTAAAAAAGAAGATTCATCAAATGTTACATCTCTACTAATGACTATCTTCTACGATGTAGGATCCCACAACCTGTATCCTTTCATTGCATAGTCATACCCAACAAAGACATAACATTTCGATTTTGGATCTAATTTTGAACGTTGATTTTTAGGAATAAGAGCATAAGCCTCACAGCCAAATATACTTAAATGTGAATAATCACAAGACTGACCTGACCAAACTTCTTCAGAATTTTACAATTAATTGCTACTGAAGGTGATCTGTTAACTAAATAACAAGCAGTGGATACTACTTCTGCCCACAACTCCTTTTGCAAGTTAGCATTGCTGATCATGCTTCTGTCTCTTTCCATAAGAGTCTGATTCATACGTTTAACAACACCATTTTGTTGAGGAGTATAAATAGCAGTTTTGTGTCTAACAATTCCTTCATCCTTACAGTATTGTTCAAATTATATTGAAGTGAATTCACCACCATTGTCAGTTCTTAAACGTTTAATTGATTTGCTTGTTCTTTTCTCTACCATTGCTTTAAATTATTTAAAGATATTGAATACATCAACGTTCTTTTTCAGCATAATGACCCAAACTGGAGAAATCATCAATAAATGTTAAAAAATATAGAGCACCTCCATATGATACAACAAGAGATGGTCCCTACAGATCAGAATGAATATAGGCTAAAATATCTTTACTATTATGATTTCCAAATTTAAATACTTGTTTACACTGTTTTCCATACACACAATGTTTACAGAAATCTAACTTCAAAGATTTCAGATCAGGAAGTGATTTACGTTTCATCAGTATCTGAAGACCTTTCTCACTCATGTGACCCAATCGCTGATGCCATAGGCAAGTACCTTCTTCCTCTTTTTCTGACACAATCGCTGCTTCACTGACTTGAGTACTTCCCTTGAATCTGTAAAGATTTCTGACCTTTTCTGCCTTCATAACAACTAGGGCACCTTTAGAGACTTTCAACACTTCATTCTGACCTGTAAACTTACAACCATCCGAATCCAACACTCCCAAAGAAATCAATTTTTTTTTTCAAATTAGGTACATGTCTAACACTAGTTAATGTTCTAACTATGTTATCATACATTTTAATCCTGATATTTCCCATCTCAATAGTCTGACATGGTACATTATTACCCATAAACACAGAACTACCATTTACATTTTCATATGAACTAAACCAATTTCTGTGTGGACACATGTGATGAGAAGCACCAGAGTCTAACAGCTAGCTTTCAAAACCCTGAGAGACATTACATACAGGTGAAGTTTCATCTATCATACATAATTCTTCAACAAATAAAACTTTGTCTATAACACCTGAATCAACCTGATTTTCTTCCTTCTTCGGGTTATCAGACTCTTTTTGTTTCCAACAGTCTTTCTTCAGGTGTCCAATTTTATTACAGTGCCAACATTTTTCCTTACACTTCTTTCCCTTTGATTTAGATTTGGAAGAACCCCTTGTTTTTTCTCCTCTTTCCTTTGACTGCCCTCTAGCTATCATGGCTTCTGATGTTGTTGTTTCAGTACTGGATTTCCTTCGTACTTCTTTAGACAAGAGAGCTCCCACAACTGACTCAAATTTCAAAGAATCAAGGGTGCTCAAATTGATTGAAGCTATGAAGTGATCCCATGATTTAGGCAGAGAACACAACAAGGTTATAACTTTGTCTTCTTCCTAAATTTTAACTTCCATATCTACTAATTGGCATATAAGTGTATTAAAAGCATTCAAATGTTCTGCAACTTTTGAACCCTCCTTCATTCGAAGACTGTACAGTTGTCTTTTCAAATAAATTCTATTGGTTAACGACTTTGTCATGTATAGTTTTTCCAATTTTTCCCATAAACCTGAAGCTGTACTCTCTTCAACAATGTTGAAGAGAACTTCATCAGCTAGGCATAACCTGATGGTATTGAGAGCTCAGACATCCAAGTCCTCCCAGTCTAAATCTTTCATGCATGTAGGTTTCTTATTTGCCCCATCCAAATATTTGTCCTACCCTTGTTGCACCAGCAAATCCCTAACTTTTAGTTTGCATAGAGCAAAGTTGATCTTGCCGGTGATTTTCTTCACGTCGAACTTTGCATTCGACATCTTGGCCATTTATTTCCTCCTAGGGTTTCAAAAAAAAATTACTTTGGTTGTCTTCTTCCAACAAAGGGTTTTCCAAGTCCTTTCCTTTTTAAATTTTTCCTACTTCAATTCTTTGGAAAAATTTCACAAATTCCCCAATAAAAAATTCAGAATTTTACATTCCCAAAATTTTCCAAATTGATTTAGAAAACTTATAACATTTTTTTTAATGAAAAAATTCCCTTTTTTTTTAATTTCATTTTTCAGAAAAACAAAATCCCTATTCTTCAATTTACTGAAACCCTTAAAAAAACCCTACTTCAGTTTCCTGGGGAAAAAAAATTCCTTTTCTTCAATTCAATGAATATCTTTGTTTCTTCTAAAAAGAATTACCCGGATTTCTTTTAAACAACAACTCGATTTTTTTTTCTACGGTAATGGGTTCCAATGCATAGTGCCTTTCTCTCTGGCAACGTGCAACCGACAACCCTCTTGCTAAACAATGGCAACACTCAACTAACTACCTTCTTCCTGTAATGGAACCACGTAGCCCTTGCTCCAATTCTGGACAAGAAACGAGCCCCCACACTTTTTCTATGCACACGGGCTCTCTTCGATTTGAATGGGCAGCAACAGTGATCTTCACGCAGGCTACGCAATGCCTCTTCACTAGTCCACACAGAGAACGGCTCTGGCTTCCTTGACCAGAATGCAGAGGGCAACATTTGCGCGTTCTCTTCATGGGTAGACAGTGGCGATGGTCTCTCACAGAGGGCTGGCAGCGTTATTTTCACGGGTAGACATAGAGTTTTGCAATACACAGGGTTCTTGTAGCAAAGTCACAGAACCAACGTTCTCTTCATGGGAAAACTCATAGAGCAGAGGGTTCAGTGGTTTGGAAGCATAGAACTAGGCCTCAGTGGTTCTCCTCGCTCCTCCTCCTTCATTAATAATGGCGGAAGACAGGTTCGGTTCCACGCTCCTCCTCCTTGCATACAAGATCTGATACCATTTGTAATTAATGGAGAATAAGAAAGAAATGAAACCGACAACAACCATACTAGTAAAAAACACAGGATTTACGTGGTAAAACCTTGACAGAGTGTCAAGGAAACATCCAAGGGGCAAGGTATTGGAATTTCTATTCAATCAATGAAATGATTCTCTGTTACAATAGTTCGGGCATTCATCAGTTTTATATGAGCCTCCTTAGTTACATAATCACTGATTCGGTATGAAACTGACTTGTCAATAACTAAAACAATTTATCCAAATTTACATTTACATTAATTTGTTGTCAATTACCAACAATGACAAGGCAAGTAAAAGAGCTACTGTTTGTTCTGAGTCACCTATTGCTATATTTGTGAGGCACTACTCATTTAAGGAGCCAAATGAAAAGCATTGAACTAGTATACGCACAACCCCAACTTGTACAATAACATCCACAAGAGGTACTACAGTAGATGAAAGCAACCTTCTCAAGCTTCAGAGGACTTCCATCTTCTTCTTAAACAAACTCTGGCCTAGAGGTGAAGCTGTTATAATCAATTTCTGGATAGTATGAACAATGTGTTCCTCCAAGGCTCCTATTTCATCATCCATAGCGACATCGGTGTTGGATATGTTTGTACTTTCATCATTATCATCAACCTTGCAAAGACACATTTCTTGAACCATTGCATCTCTTCTCTCCTTTATGATTGAAAGTGCCTTGCTACTGACTCCTTTGTCTAGCAATATTCCAAACTGGTGTTGATCCGGATTTAAATAGGAACGAAATAAAATACAGAGATAACCATAAAGACAGATATGGGATTTAAACAGGATCCGTATTTAAATAGGAACGCAACAAAATACAGAGATAACCATAAAGACGGATATGGGATTTAAACTGGAATGCAATAAAATACAGAGATGACCATAAAGAGAGATATGCAGTGGAAATAATACTTCATTTCATTACTGTAAAATACTGAAATATGCTTACAAATAGAAGTGGAAATAAACCAGTTAGGGCGATGGTAGCTTATCTCTAATAAGAGATGTGGCGGCTACATGCCTCTGAACTGTAAAGGCTACATTGTGGAAGACAACCTGTCCTTTTACAAAATGTGACTTGTTACTTACAATATTTTTCAGTTAGAATGCCACGGGTCAATTCCATGGATGAATGAATACCATGGGTGGATTTTACAATACCACGGGTGGATGCCATTTACAATACCATGGGTCGATGAATAATATGGGTGGATGAGTACCATGGGTTGATGCCATTTTCCATTCGGATCAGGTGTCTTGATAGAATCGTCCTTGTGTGTAGGCGATCCATTCTCCCCTACCATGTTTAACATAGTTTATATATACTCAATTGTCAAGTCCCCTTGCTTTCAAGTAGGTTTTTGTGCAGGGTAGTGCATTGATCTTCCAATTCTCAAGAGAAGGCCTCCCTTAAGTGATGATTTAGCTCTAACTGTTCCTACTGATACAATCTCTTTATCTCTCTCTTTCCCCTTTTTGTTTTGTTTTTCTTTTTTTCCTACCCAATTGAAAGAGTGTATGTGTGTGTGGTGTGTGTGTGTCTATATATAATATATATATGTATGTTAATATATATATAATATATATAATTTATATTAGTGATTAACTATCTCTATATAAATACTATTATATATATATATTATTATATACATTTATTATTATAATATGTATATATATATATTATGTGTAATATGTATATATATGTATATACATATATTGTATTGTATATATATTATAGTATATATTATGTATATATGTATATGTATAATATCGTATATTATATATATATATAATATATACATATAAATTACACATATATAATATCTAACATATATATATACTCATATACATATATACATATAATATCTAATAATACATATATCAATACATATATACATATCATATACCTATATACATATATAATTATATAACATATACATATTATATATTATATATATATATATTATATATTAATTATATAATAATATATATATAATATAATATATACTATATATATATGACTGAGCAACATACTCTTTCTTTAGTGGTATTTTTTTCTTGAGATTTTGATCATGAATGAAGCGTAGCCCCAACTTCCCTTATTCAAAGATCTAGATTTAAATATGCATAAGGAACTTCTTAGATTGATGATCTCTTCCAAGATATTTTTAGTGTTGCTATCCCCCTAGATATTTCGGTGCTCTAATATGACCATCATTTCTTTCATGAGTAGCTCCCCTTGAGACCATGATGACTTCATTATGTCATTGAAATTACAGCCGCCTCCTTTTTCTTCCTTTTCCACACTTTAGTAGGTTTCCTTTTGTTGTCTACATTTCCTTCATTGTTTGGTCTGCTTGGAGTTTCTTCCATCTTATATCTAAAGACCTTTAGGATATTTGGAACTTTGCAGTCTTTAATCATGTGGCCAAGGTTACTACACAAATAGCATCTTATATGGCCAAAAAAGGGAGCAAATGGTGTATGCATTCTTGAGTCATTTCTACTAATCATTACATACATTTTTCATTCAGCTGATTTATGTCCAAATCGATTGCACAAATAAAAGTAACCATAAAATTGATTTGTGTACTTGATGGATGGTTGTGTTTTGTGTTTTCTTGCTTGAGGGAGCCTTCTTGTCTGTGGATTAGGTTTGATATTTTTTCTCTTACATTCTGTTGCAACATGTCTAGGTTTGTGGCAAGAAAATCATTTGATATCTTTCAAGGGATCAAAGAATCTCCTTTGTGATCTTCCAATTTTTCTCAATTCCTCTCCACTATCAAATGACCTTCTTGTGAAGGGCTCTTTCTTCACCTTATTCTTTATTTATTGATGTTGTTTCTTGCAATTGTTTTCTTCTTTACAAATCACAGTTTTGCTGGTTTCTTCTTCTACATGTCCTTTTAATGTTGTGTCCTCTTTAATGGCTGCCATATTTGAGTTCTTCATGGAGACAATCTAGTAGCTTTTTACATAGTCTATTATTTTCATATGGTTCATTTCTTCATGAATCAATCCTATCTTCTAACATTTCATGCTATTATTCTCTCTCCTTTAGCGGACTATTGATCATTTCTTTAGTTTTACTTGATTCTTTTAATTGTGTCCTCAAGATAATAATTTCTTCCTTGTACTCATGCTCTCTCTCATCACATATCTGCACTAATTTCTACACATCTTTATTTTCATTCCTAAGTGTTTCTATTTCTTCTAGTACTAAGTCAAGCTTGACTATTTTGTTTAGATAACTTTTCTTCAGGTTTATTCACACATGCAAAGGTCTCATTCAACACTTTCTTTTTGAAATTTGAAATGGATTTTTGCTCTTCCTCTTTTTTTTTTTTTTCTTCTGTACTATTGCCACTAGTGTCTCCTTCATACATGAGTTTCAATTTATCTCAAATTTATTTTGCAGATTTAAGGTCTATAATTGTCTCAAGATCCTTATTATGAAGATTGTTATACATTACACATTTTTCCTTAACATTGCATTGTTTTTCTTGAAAAGAAGGGGAATCATCTTTACTGTATCCATCACATACAAGATTCCATACAGCAGGTCCATAAGCTATTAGTTTTGTTTTAACCTTATCTCTCCATTAAGTTTTTTGTACTTTGAACCTTTGAGTCTGTTAGACTTACACATAGGGAAATTTCTTTGATACCAATTGATGGAAAATTAACTAAACTAAAAAGAGGGGGAGGGCAATTGGTTTATTACATTCATGGACAACTTTTTATTTTATTTTATGAATTTTTTAATGAGAAATTTAACATCATATAAAATTCATATTTAATATATGAAAAATCTGTAATATGTGAACCATACCATACCAACTTTCATGGAAGCATACAATGAACACACAAAATCATCACATATGGACACAAGATATAAGTGGAAACCCATAAAGGGAGAAACTGACTACTTTGTTATTGTTGTGATGCAAAGGTAAACTCCTACTCCCTTATTAAATTTGATTTTTTGTAGGCTCCAACATACAGGAGGCTACTACCTTAATTTTTTTTGCAAGATACAACATGCAAGGAAGTTCAAGTCCCATAAGCTTTCTACAGCCTACAACCCACAAGAGGCTCCTATTTGAACTTAAAAGGAGACTACAATACCCTTATACATACAAGAAACAACATGTTGGTTTACCTAATCATCAATTCAACATACCTCCATTTCTATCTCTTCCTCTTCTCCTCTTCAAATCTGCTTCACATTAGCTTCATATGTGCCAAGTAATTCATGAACAGTAAATTAATCAACTCCACATACTCTCTAACTCTCTAACCCCTCACCTTGTAACCTCACACATTTTTATAAATAAGCTTTGATAGTTGTTGGTATTCCAAACATGAATATGAAGTGAAAAGGCTTTTGTTTTCGCATTCCACTCATTAGTTTCACACATTTTAGGATTTTGAATATTAGAATAAAGTAAGTGCTTCACCAAATATTATTTTCAGCCACATATAATGATTATATCAATAATCATAGTAGAGATTGCCTTTGTAACATACATTACAACATTACATGCAAACAACATTCTTCATGCATTTTCGTTTCTCTTTGTCTTATACCCTTGCCTTTTCCTTTCATCTTTTCCTTTTCCTTTGCCTTGCATGGAAACATCCCAACTCAACCAATATATGCATATAACAACATAAGCTATCATCAACATTTGTTTTGCACATATCTGTCTCATTAATCAACACCAATCAACATATGTAAGCACAAGCAACCTTTCACCAACGCCCTTTGTAGTAGAACATAGATATGAAAGCAAGCTTTAACAATATGTTCTCAAGGCATAACAACACATCATATATTAGCCTTCAAATCAACCTACAAAACATATCTCCAATTCCATATGAATAGACACATGGAAAGCATGCACTCCTAAATATTCACTCTCCAATGCCTTGTTGCTCATAAGGGAAGACCACATTTCTGTTAGGTAAGCATTACAATAATCATCAATGCATTTCATTGTACATCTTCGACAATGATCTTTGCTGCATAATGCATCTCACAAAACCACAAGCAACAAGCACCACAAGTATCAAACATGCCTTGCTTCTCACAGTCATAGTAGGCCTACCATCACAAATAGTATAACCATAGTATCCCACTACTCAAGTTTCTCCTTAGCTACTCTTTTCCTAATGCTATATCTTGGTTCTCTTGTTGTTGCTAATTTTCCAAACCATCAAACAACACCTACAATGTCATATCTCTTGTTGTTTCTCCTTTTCCAAGCAATCAAACAATACCTAGAATGCCATATCTCTTGCTATTGCTCCTTTATTGTTTATTTTCTTTTTTTGCTCTTTTTTTGCTCATTTTCCTTTACTGCTCTTCTTTCCATCAATGACAACGATGCCATCACCCAAAAGATTTATTTATTTAATTAAAACATTTGTGTGAGACCAAATTTAACATATAATTTCAATATATTATAGATTAACATAGAGATATAAAATAGCAATGGAAATTATAATACAATTATGAATTCTTTGATTATTCATCAAACTCAACAAATTAACATAACATAAAAAAATTCCACAAATGGACAACCATTAAGACTTGTATGTGAATAAATCCGTGCCCACCAAATTGGTTGTTGAGGAGAAATTTTCCACCCACAATAGGAATTAACTTCCACCACTAAGTTAAAGCATTATAGCATTAAATTGAATGAGTCTTTTATGGGGTTTTAAACTCTCTTAACCCAATCCATTATTCTCATAGCGAGCCATGTACTCACTATAAGTCTCTCTAAGCTCTAATGCAACCATCTTACACTCTTCCATTTCCCTACTTATCACAATGAAGACCCACTCTTTCTCTACTTAGTAGTCCCTTAGAGAACACTTCCCTTCCAATTCTCTATAATGTGTGCAAAAAAAGCTTGGCCCTAAGATATTTAATGAGTTGCCATAACAAGATTGTAGGTATAAAGTTATTACCTCAACTACTATGGACAGTCTAGGCATGGATTCTCTCTTTAATCATCCCATTTCCTTTCATGTTTTCAGTTGTAAGCTTCACGAACTTCCATGGGTTCTTAGTATCCACAAAAACATGGGAAACTCTTTTGATAATAGTCATAATAGTCATAATAATCATGATAAACAAGGAGAAAACATTACCCTAAATGTCTCATAATCATACTAGAATACATGGAAAAGAAAAAAGAAGATATTTTCTTGCCTAGGATCTATCTCTCCCCTAGGATATGAATTTTTTTTCTTAGTACATACCCACAAGTCAAAGATTGATGACACAAAATGTAAGAAAACATGGACAAGAAAGGTTAGATCCAAGGGATAATTGTAAGGTCAAATCAACCCACAACCTCCATTCCTCTTTCCCTCGTGTGGTATTATCATTCCCTTATTGCTCCCTCAAATAACCATTTGATGGTGCATGTTATTAATTATGTAAATTTTTTTACACACATAAATATGTTATATAAAATATACCCACCACATTGTAAACTTATCCCACCATTAAAACTCCTATCAATTCACTTGTTAAATATAAACCTTAGACCCCATACTAATGTATTTTACATTTTACCCTATGAAATTTTTATCTTTATCTTTCCATTTGCATAACTTAATTTTCATCCCATAAATCAAGTCACACAATAATTAATACTGGATTATTATATATATTGAAGAGATGAAAATTGAAATATTACAATTGACATCAACCCTTGTTGTTTACCAACATCAACTAGAAACCAAACACTCATATTACAACATCAACTAGAAACCAAACGCTGATATTAAATTTGCTTATGAACTAACTTAAACATAAATTCCAACATTGACCATTGGTTACACTTTAACATTAACACATATATGTTGGTCATTGTCGTTCATGTTAATTGGACCAACCAAATTAGCTAACATTGAATGGATTATTAAAACCAAGTTTGTCACTATTTTCCTTGTTGCTTTATATAAATCAATCTAATAAACATTGCATGGTTAGAAAGTTTATAGGGGATTGTTAGATAGTATAACACTATTATGTTATTTGTTTCCATTATATGTAACTTTCTCTCTCCCTTCCCTATGCATTAAAATGACGAATTAATATTTACAATGTTGTATCATAGGTAATGTATTAATACATGATTGATTTTTTTTTTTTATTGTATTTGATTTTATTAGTACCAGTAATTGGAAGCTGAAATATATTTTTCCTCTTATCTAAAATATGGTAATGTTTATATGTTCGGCATTTTATTTCATATTAATACAATTTTTTAGGTAATGTTTATATGTTCGGCATTTTATTTCATATTAATACAATTTTTTGTTTTGTTTGTGTAGATAAATATTGTTATTGGGTATGTGTTTATTGTAAATATTTTTATGTAACAAAATATGTTCATAAGGTTATAGTTATATAATTTATGTAATTTTTAAAGTTGATATTGGGATTTAGGTCTAAATTGATGTGATAAGGTTTTTGTTTCATGGAAAGTTTTAAGGATGTAAATTTATTTTCAAGTTTAGAAACTTTAGGGTATCTGATTAGTTCTTGACATGTAAATTGAAAACTTGTTAGTGATTGTTTTGTAAACATCCCAAATTTCTAATAAATTTATATAGTTTCTATAAAATTTTGGCATTTTTTTAAGGTAAAGTAATTTTAACCTATAAAATTTGAGTGAATTTTTTTCGGAAAAAAAAGAAGAAGAAATTAGCCATTTTTTTTAAACACATAAGTTTAGTCCATCTAAGAATATTAGCCCCTACAATTTTCCTTGCCTTAGTCTAGTACTAAAAGCACCAATAACTGCAATGTCGTGTCTTATGGTGTGTCTTTGACTTGTGATTTTCTCTATAGTGTTATAAACTATATTTTTATAATAAAATTATCTTACATCAATCTTTCATTCAAAATTAATATTTTTCATCCAAATTACTTCACTATAAAATTCCTTAGGACATTATATAGAATTATATAAAAGAACAAAATGATGCAATGAAATGTATTGGCAAGATTATTATAATTGTAATGAGCATGGCTTATGGAGTGGTTCTTTCCATAAGGGATAATAAATAATGTTACCCTACCTTAAGGGTTTTCTCTGCAATTCTTGTGTCATTTATTGTGTAAATATGTTATGTTCAAGTTAACATATGTCTTATATTTTTAGATTGATTGATTTTCACTAAACTTGGTGTCTAAGCCCTTTCTCGGGAAAAAAAGGAAAGACATATTTTTTTTTACAATTTTTTCAAAGGAAAAGGAGGACAACATCTTTAGATTGATTTTTGAAATTTTTTATGCAAAATTAGAAGATACTAGTTATATATTTGAATTCCTCTTGAAAAATATCCAAATTCAAAAAATAAGAAACCTAAATCAAAGTTCAAGAACTGGATTTACCATTGATTTAAACTCAATTATTTTTGGGGTTTTCTAGTGATGATTATGCAACTTGCAAATTTGATGTATTCTCATAAAGTGCCTAGATTTTAATCAAACTAGTACTAGTTGATGCAAATTGGTGATGACATTACATAATTGTGTTAATAATAGTTAATCAAAGAAGTGTTGTAAAAGTTATGATCATTTTAAATCAATGATATTGAAAAATAAGTGTTTTTTATAAACCTTAATTTTTTTTTAAGATCTTCTTCCAAGAAAGATGTATTTTATAGGAAAAACTGATGGTCTTGGTAGTGAATAGTACACAAAAGAAACACAATTTTCTTGGAATTCTTTTTGTAAATTTTGTTTCATATTAATTTAAATAATGATACAATCATATGGGTCAAGTTTTCTTAAGCATGACTCGACGAAAAAACTTTCAAATAAAGAATTTGAAAAAGTATTTTAGATAGGTGGTATCATGTTAGGAAGAAGGGTAAAGAGAAAACAAAGAGTTTTTTTCATGCACAACCTTCCTATTAAGGATGCATGGATGTATTAAAAAAGAAAAGGGTTATTGTTACAATTTCATCAATAGTAACTTGGCTAAAAGATTGTAAGTTCCTACAATGCATATTCAAAGCCTTTTTATTAGTTATTGTTTTCACATTACTATCTAACTCTTATTTATTAGAGATGACCTCCATACATAAAAAACTATTTATCATTAGCCCCCTTACGTACTTCCTTAGGCAACTCATATTATCCTTGTAGGTACACCACACATACATAATTGGATCAAAGCACAACCCCATGTCCTTCAAATTTTGGGTCTAGTAAGTTAGCTCAATCAATGTAAGTGGTATGTTTCAAGGAAAGCTTTTCATGGGGCGTTGGTTCTAATATGATAGGTTCGAGTTATGTTAAATACTCTACATTATAAATTGTTATTCCATCTAAATATATCAAGGATTTTCGTCTGAATATTTTTAAGTAGTATGTTTCAAGGAAAGGTTTTCATGGGGCCTTAGTTCTAATATGATAGATTCGAGTTACATTAAATACTCTACATTATAAATTCTTATTCCATCTAAATATATCAAGGATTTTCATATGAATGTTTCAAAATTTTAAGAAAAAATAATATAAAATTTTCACTGAAAATATTACAAAATAAATAAATAAATAATTCAAATTTAATTCTTTAGAAATAAATATAAATATTTAACAAATAAAAATATTTATTTTTTAATTCAGTGTTTTAAAATAATTCACAAATAATTAAAATAAAAAATATAATTCAAAGCCAATATAAAAAAGTCATAGTCTCTATTCTACGTTTTGGAGGGTTTTCCGACATAGTTTAAATTGTTTAGAATTCGACAAAATTTCTTGAAATCAGAAGTTTAAGTTGTAAATTTTCAAGAATTCAAATATTCTAAGCATTTTTCAAGGTATTGAATCTATATATGCAACAAACAAAAATTAAGAATCGACTATTGTTTTTTATAAATTCCTACCCAAATTCCAAAATATAACCTATTTAGAAAATACGTATTTTAATGGATATAAATAAATATAAAATTAAATATTGGAATCAGGGGTTAAATTTGACGTGTGACCCTACTTGTCAAGGAATTTTTTTATGACGTTTTTATTTTTACACTGCCCATCATATGACTTTTAAAATTTATTTGTACAAGTTTTATCTAATTTCAAATTGTACAATAAAAGAACAATAGTTGTGAAATAATTTTCAAACCAAAAACATAACGTGCATGATTCCTCGGTTGGATACAACGACCCTTTTGGTGGCTCTCCCAACAACCGACTTTGCAGACAAGAAGTTGTGTTCAACCTCATTTCGAACAAAACCCAACAGTCTAATGCTATTTACTACACAAACCGTTGTTGAAAGTCCAGTCCAATTTTTTACAGCAAATACAAAACAAACCTCAATTTTTTACATAACCCACTACCCAGAATTCAGCTGGTTTAATATCCCACTAAAGACAAATGGATTCAATGCATCAAGCTCTACTGAAATTTCAAACATATAAAAGTCCAGTCCAATTTTTTACAACAAATACAAAACAAAACTCAATTTTTTACATAACCCACTACTCAGAATTCAACTAGTTTAATATCTCACTAAAGACAAAATGATTCAATGCATCAAACTCTACTGAAATTTCAAATATGGCATTGATAAACATCTAAATGGCAGTCTGGCAATGGCATGTATAATTATCCAAAGCATAGCGATAAATCCTTTTCTCTGATCTTTCTATATGCAACTAAGAAAATACCTGACATTTTGCAGAGCATAAAGCATGTCGGTCATCAAGTGTTCCTTGACATCCAACACCACCATAGGAAAGAGATAACTGAAAGGACATTACAAGAAATTACAAGAAATTACCAGAAAACCCATTAAACCCTAATTCCTAATTTGTTTACTCAATATTATGTAAAATTTGGCACCACACAATTATATCATCCATCCATGAATCACTTCAAGAAATTACAAGAAATTACCAGCTATAACAGTGTAGTTTTTATTTGTACAGAGAGGGAGGGATTTCAAAAACCTGGCAACGCAATCTCTCGCG
>APFE031681240.1:43231-63640 GCA_000404065.3 Pinus taeda
TATGACGTTTTTTGAAAATGAATGGCAAGTTGAGCATGACATGGAGGTTTTAGATTAAAACGTATTTTACGGATAAAAATGCGAAAGACGAACATACGGGCGTCAAATTTAACCCCTAATTGGAATGACCAAATACATGACCCTATGTTAGATGTTACATACTCAAAGTGTTTGGAAGCTAGTTTGGTCATACATACATCCAAAACTTTACGTTGTGTCTTGGTAATAACACTATTCAAAGATTTAACATTACATTATTGGAAACACCATCCTATCCATTATCTTTTAAAAAATAAATTATATCGTTTTTAAAATAATGTTCAAAAAGATACAAATTTCTGGTGACATCGTGTACAATATATGAACTATATAAAAAATTAAATATTTTAATTTAAAAAATGAATTAAAAAAATAAAAGTAGGCAAATATGTGATATGCTTTTGTCATCTTATTTGCACTAACCAAAGTAAGTGGTTATATATGGAAATAATGTTACTATATGAATAATTATTTTCTAATAACTAATTATAATATTTTATATAAATTAAGTAAAAATAAATGAGGTCATATGCTTATGTGATCTCACTGAGGTACAATCCCTTTATAGGAAATAATTGTTTTCTTTAGTGGTAATATATATGGAAATAGTGTTATTATAAGTAATTGTTTTCTCATAATTAATTATAGTAATTTTATATGGATTTGGTAAAACTAAATGAAGGTGTAACATATCATATGCTTTTGTGACATGTGATCTCACCCAAGGATACAATCCCATTCTATGAAATAATTGTTTTCTTGTAACTCACTATAGTGCTTTATCCAATCATGGTTTTTCTTGAAGCTTTGTTGTAATAATATTCCTTGTTTGTCTCATATAGTCTATTTTAATCAAATAAGGTCGCTTATTGTAAATTTTATTATAATGGAAAGACCAACATAATTTCACTCATAGTGTGAGAAAGAAATGAGACATGAGACATTATTAGGGTTAATGTTTGGCCCCTGATCATCATGATAGGATTAGAGGGTATAATATATTTTTTAAATATGTTTTTCATAGGTTTTTGTGTTATTAAAACTTTAATACTGGAAAATAAAGATACAATATTTTCATTTGGGTGGGAAGAGGCTATTGATATTAATAATAAGATTTATTCAACGACATTTATCATTTAGAATATTGAAATTAACCATTTTGGATTATTTATTTTATTGTTATTAAATATTTTTAAGTAATTTAATATTATTTATATACTTATTTAGTTAATTAAAATATTATATTTATTATATATATATATATATATATAATATATATATATAATATAGAGAAATATATAAATAGTATAAAAAATAACATTGTAATTATAAATTTTTCATTATTTATTATTTTCGGGAAATTTTTTCTTAAGGTAAGGGTTGATAATTTCAACAAGTCGAAGACAGACTATCAACAAGAAGTATACATTCAAGAAAGCAAACCATGTAAACTACTAAAGTTGGGTTTGAGAGGAGTACCTGTAGGTCTTATGTTTGATGTCGATTCTATAGGGTGCAAACCTTTTACTTCCTCTAAAGTGATCAGACTTGCAACACAATTGAGAGAAGCATATACATAACAAGTAGTTCAAAGTGCATGCATAATAAACATGTTAGATCATCAAGCATAAACATTTAAATCATGATACACTAGACATGAATCATAAAAAACACGAGATCATAACATATTAGGAACAAGGCATTGCTTCTTTATTGATATCAACAAATAGTAGTGGAAGAATACAACCTGATCTGACTATAACACTAACGAAACCTTCCTCTGGATCCTTCTAGCCCAAGCGTCGAAGATCACCTCTCAAGCATGTGCAAAAGGATGTCATATAATGGAAGATGAACATCTCTGCAAGGAAACAAGGGTTTTCTATAATTGGGAGTGCAGAAGGCAGAGGGAAAATTAGACTTGATTTGGGGACAAAAAGGATTATAATGTTGATATCTATCTCCTTCTATGATTTAGGCCTTCCTATGAGGTTTATAAATACCACCAGAAATCAATTGATTCAGTTAGGCCACGCGTTCCTATAGGTGGGCATTTGGTGAAACTCGTGAACCCTGCCCTAGAAAAAGGAAATATTTTTATTTTTTCATATTTTAAATTACGTATGCAGGTTTTGTATTATGGTACCTGCGTGTGTACGCACTTTTTAAAGGGAAGAGTTGCATATGAAAATGAAAATATTATTTTTTAATAAATGATCAAGTCTGAATGGGAAATGGTTGCCTAAGGCCATATCAGAGCATCAAAACTATAGGAGTGTTGAATGATGCTATAACAGATGGCCCCTAACATATTAGGTCAGAACGGATACACGATGACCAAAATGTATTAAGTATAAGGAGAGATCATGTGAGTTCCTGAGAGGAGATCACCAAATTCCAACCCACTAAATCCCTGTAGAAGGAATTAGAAAGAAGACTCATGTTTGAGGTGGGCATACCCATGCTAATAAATAGTAAAGCATGTCTACTGATCTAGTACAAAGAAGATCCATCATGTATACATAAGTGTACAAAGAATATTGAAGAATACATAGTGGATCATCTAATCATAGCTGCAAAGGAACACAATGGAGCTATGTCTCAATATCATAGAAATAAGAAAATTTGATCAATGATGCTCGAAGAATGTGTGATCATTGATGCTGCATAACTGATCATCATAATAGTGCCATGTCATGTAGATGGAGTAGTGGTATTTGATAAACTTAGGTGTCAACATATAGAATGTTGCTGAGATGAACTGCAACATATAAGGGTGGCTGGTAGCACTGGCAGAAACTAAAGGAGATGACAAGTGAACCAAGATGATGACACAACCCAAGGTCTTCACCGACCATAGATGGTACATTTCTACACTATGGGAATAAATGAGCTGAAGTCGACCATTTGAAAAATCTCTTAATTATCGGTCATTGATGTATACCATTAAAAAATGTGTGACAAATCACTGATAATGATGATGAGATTCAAGGTACCCCAGTACAATCTAACATGTGCGAATAAATGTGTTGAAGTTGAGAGAATCTATTAATCAGGAGACATTGATGTATTCTCTTTGTCGATAGCGAAGAAGTTTTCCACTGATGACTGCAAGCCCTAAGGTACTAAAAAAAGGACCCTAGATCTTGTTCCCAAAGCAATGAGTTGGAGTTGATGGGAAAAGATCTTCTGGAAGGAAGGCGTTAATGCATCCCACATCAACCAACATGAGTGTAACTTGCAGACCAATAATTTGGAAGAACTCAGATGAAAAGAGATGAAGTAACCATTCTGAAGTACATTTCCAGTGTACACAAGATGTGGCTAGTACATGACAGAAACCCTCTCAACCAACCAATAATGAGAGCTGACACAGAGGCGAGGAATTCACCAATAGGTTCAAATGGAAACCAAGGTACTGCATGAATCCCAATGCGTGATAATGTAAGCGGACGTCGAACACAAGGGAAACCACTCAGTCAAAGACCCATGATATTGATCGATGTTGAGCACAAGGTCACCTATCAATGATGTAAATAGGGCTAGGGTGTGGCTCTAGGCCTAATCTTAGAGAAATTTGTCGGAGTTGATAAGAGCAGTCTCGCCAGAAAGAAGTCAATGGAGACAGCTTTAACCAGCACGAGCAAAGGACCAAATAAATGATGTGATAATGAAGATAACTTGATAGACTGGGTATGACCGATTGAAAATGGGTCAAGAGACACTACAAATTCCTGACAAAGGTTGACTTCCCTTGAACAAAAGCATGACTCATATGTGACTTTATGGCAGCATAAAATAAAATTTGTATAAGTTTGAATGCATGAGGCATTAACAAACTCTCCATATGATTGGAAAAGATAACCAACAGGAGGAGGACTGACTCAAGAACAAGGTTATGACTCTTCTAAAGTCGAACTAAGTCCCATCCCAATGGAGGGAAGAATTATTTTGAGTGCTTTGTTCAAGGGTGACATAACCGAATCTTGTTGCCATCAAATATATAGTTGAATGTCTTGTTCCCGCTATTTTTGGAATATATAATTTTTTTGTCTTTTTCATATTTTAAAGATTGAAAAAGAATTAAAAAATTCCTATAGTATAGTGGAAAGAACGAGTGTTAAAGGTAGGTGCACTAATTCATGGGACTAGAACATTCCTATGCTCAATGCAAGGTGGTGAAAACCAGTTGTCAACACCCAAAGGAATGTTCTTTCCACATATAAGAGGTGTCAAGTTGTAGCGTCTATTGAATGCATGGTTTGAACTTGCAAAAAGGTCATGGTAAAAAATGGCTTATACATGAGTCCAAATCAATCTGCCTTAAGGCCAAAAGGGTATAAGTAGTCAATATGCAATGTAGCAGTACAAATTAACACATGGGAACCTCTAGGGTGTAAAGCTAGAATAATAGCCAAAAAGAAATGAAATGAGGCTTCATCACAAAGTCATGGTGGGACTAAAGAGGACTCCCGAGCCTAAGAAATTCTTGTAGTATGGGCAACATATGCTAGCGAGGATCTAACTAGGAAGCCCATGTAAGGAATGGCTCTACATTATGTTACGATTTTATAATAAAACGAGTGAAAGTGGTTTGAAAACTGCAACATAATGGGGTCAACCCTATGGAAAATATCGCAGTATGAGGTTAAGATGCATAATGCAGTGGAAAAAGTGATATGTCCTAACCTATATGGCAGTGACGAAAACGATACCTGCCATGATAGGTCTGCGATCATGGAGTCGAAGTGATGAAAAATGTCACAAAGTAATCATTTACCCTAGAAAACATCCTCCTCCAACACTTCAAGCCAAAAGTTAAAAAGTTAATGAAATAATAGAATTAAAAATTGTGAACTTTATAAAAGTGGGTTTTTAAAGTTTTAATCTAAAAAAACATTTCAACTGACCAAAATTCATTTTAACTTGCAAGTGTTGAGAGCTTGAGAGCTTGGGAGAAAAATTTGGGCAACTCCATCCCACGATTTCCTCAACCAGTTTCTAAACTAAAGGCTTCTAGGTAATTCTAAATTGGTAATGTCATCTAATTTATGCATTTTAAATAGATTCAATCGATTTTTCACTGTAGGAATTTTAAATTTGAATTTGTCTTTGCGGGTACATGGGTTGTCCCATTGAAAGTCATATCTATAAATCCATACACTCAAGTTTTCAAAGGTAAAGACGCATGTATACGCGAATGTCGTTTAAAGAAGTTGCGTATGCACAACAAAATTTGAAAATTCTGATTTTTAAAGGATGAATCTTCTTAAATTTGCAGGATGGAAATTTTTTGGAAGGAGAGGGAGCATAGTGAAGTTGAAAATGAAGTTTTAGAGGATCCAATGACATTGGACACATTAAGAAGATGTGGATTTGCTCAAATTTTTCATGATGTCAAACATGAAAATCCAAACTCAATTGCTAGATATGCTTGTCCATTACTGGGATCGAGAGTAGCAGGTTTTCATGATAGATCAAATTCCTTTACAGATTGATGTAGAAGATATTTAATTCATTACAGGATTTTCCCGAAAAGGGGATGCAGTTGATCTGAAAGAGAGGGCTCGTAGAGGCCTAAATGTCTCTGATTATATAGATATGTCCTGCACACCAGGGACAGACAAGGTCGGATCTCAAATTCCGATCAAGAATGTGAGAATCCTACCAATTAAAATTATCCTCTTTACCATTGTCAAAGAGGGAGGCTCGATATCTCTACATCAGGCCTCTCGACCTAGCATCTTCTTCACGGTAGAGTGCCTTCATCTGATATCCTTTGATTGGTGTATAGGGCTCTTGACCTGTATGAAGAAGCAACTGTCTTCAGTGAAACAAGGGGAAACGAAGAATTTTGGCTATGGTAGCATACTTTGTTCCTTTTTCTTTGAGAGAGTACCAACACTCCGACCTAGAGTGTCTGCCACCATCAATAGTCCCATGGATCCAACGATGGTCAGATGGGAAGACCTGATCAAGCGACTAGGCGGGGGCGATGTCACACGAGCAACATTTGACGATGATTTCTTCCTTTGGTGGGAGGAACAAGTTATAGATATAGATGACTACACATATACATACATAGGCTACCGAGAGGACTCATATCTAGCCCTTCCCAAGGGCGCTACATGGGGAGAGATGGGTAAAAATATTTATATTTTTATATTATTTGATTTTTTTGGATTTTGAATATGATCTTAAGAAGTTAAAATTATTTTTATGTGAAACAAAAATCTTACAAGATTATTTGATCCAGTGAGATCTGAGGGTCTACCTATGCATAGGCGTCATGGAAGAGATGTAGAGAGAGTAGCAGTTGAGACTGAGTGATTCCTTCATACAGTTTAGAGGACATTGGAGAGTTTGACTCGCCAGGTTCCCATGGTAGCCATAGAGGATCTCCATGAGGCTATGCAGAGGTGAGTGGTATAAGTACCACGAGAGTGGGTGCAACTCTTCTGACGGGTGGAAAATGCCATCGTCTTCTTCCATGATGCTCATCCAAGGTAGGGCCCACGGACTTAGATTTAGATGATTAATCTTTTATGGACATGATCGGGCTTAAGCCCTAATTTTGTATGACATTTGTCCACATTTTGTAATATTTTGGACATATTATTCCCATTTATATATAGATGGTTTCACGATGGTTTGATCATATATATAGATGATTTTAAGGTATTTTTTATTTTATTATAATGAATGATTAATGTGACAATAGAATCACCAAATGAATTTTCTGATTGTGGAATATGAATACAAGTAATCAAATTAAATGATCTTTGTAATAATATCACTCTCAGAAATTGGCGATGTAATAAAGGATCTCTTACACAATATATGTTATTTAATTGAGGCACCACCAACTGTGAATCCAAATAAGCTACTAATGATTCAATACCAAAAGATATTGCTTCAGATAGTAAATTGATGAAAGTAGTGTATTCAACCATATTGTTGGATGCAGGACCGATACATATACCTCTTGAGACTAACAACTAGCCAGATGGATAATATATTACCCAAGCGACAGAAGCTAAGTTCCAAGTATGTCTGTTAGCACCATCGACGAATTCTAGATACACCAGATCACCCATCAAAACCTACCAAAGCTGATAAAAAATACCAACATCACTACGATACCCATAAACAGAAAAAAACAACTATGTACAATATTTACAAAATAAAAAAAATGCTATGAAACAACCTAGGCATAATACTTCTTAAGATAAAGTGCATTTATGGGCTTCGACAACACGTTTCCATCGAAGTCAACCAACTCATATGTAACTTTTTCCAAGGCTTTTTTAATGATAAAAGGATCGTACCAAATGGATTTGAACTTGTCTGCCCCCAAGATGTCCTTATCTTGGTCATAGACCAGGACAAGGTCACCTTTAGAGAAAACCCTAGGATCCACATTCTTGTCATATTGGATCTTTACTCTCTTTTTATGAGCCTCATTCATTGTGGTTGCATCCCAACGCTGCTCATCGAGATGTTCCAAATGAATAAAGCATTCTTCAAGACTAGATGTGTCTGAAAGAAATTCAACTGCTAATTTAAGAGATAGGACCTCACATTCCACTATAAACTAACTGAAAATGAGTAAAACCCATAGCAACCCTAACATATATCTACGAAATATGGTTATAAATATTTACAATGTATTTTACATTTTACAACATAAAATCTTTATCTTTAAACTTGCAAAACTTGATTTCCATAACATAAATCAAATCACACGATAATACTTGATTAACATAAATCAAATCACACAATAATACTTGATTATTATATATTAGTGTGAAGAAATCAAAATTGAGATATTACAATTGACATCCACCATTGTTGTTTACCAACATCAACCAGAAGCCAAACACTGATATTACAACACCAACTAGAAACCAAACGCTGGTATTAAATTTGCTTATGAACTAACTTATATGTAAATTCCAATGTTGACCATGTGCTACACTTGAACATTAACACATACATGTTTGTCATTGTCGTTCATGTTAATTGGACCAACCAAATTAGTTAACATTGAATGGATTATTAAAACCAAGTTTGTCACTATTTTCCTTGTTGCTTTATATAAATCAATCTAATAAACATTGCATGGTTGGAAAGTTTATAGGGTATTGTTAGATAGTATAACACCATTATGTTATTTGTTTCCATTATGTGTAACTTTCTCTCTCCCTTCCATATGCATTAAAATGAGGAATTAATATTTACAGTGTTGTATCATATGTAAATGTATTAATACATGATTGATTATTTTTTTCATGTAATTGAAGCTGAAATATATTTTTCCTTTTATCTAAAATATGATAATGTTTATATGTTGGGATTTCATTTTATATTAATAATTTTTCTTTAATTAAAAAAAAAAAAAATTGTTATTGGGTATGTGTTTATTGTAATAATTTTATATGACAAAACATATTTGTAAGGTCATAGCTGTATAATTAATGTAATTTTCAAAGTTGTGGAATATAGGTTTTTAAATTGATGTGAAAAAAGTCCTTGTTTTATGGAAAATTTTAGGGATTTAAATTTATCTCCATGTTTAAAAACTTTAGAGCATTTTATTAGTTCTTGACATGTAAATTGTAAATTGTTGGGTGATATTTATGTAAAAAACCATATTTCTAATAAAATTTATATAGTTTCTATAAAATTTTAGCAATTTTTAAGGTAAAGTAATTTTAACCTATGAAATTTGGGTGAATTTTTTTCGGACAAAAAAAAAGAAGAAATTAGCAATTTTTTTTTAACCACATAAATTTAATCCATCTAGAAATATTAGTCCCTAAAATTTTCCTTGGCTTAGTCTAGTACTAAAATCACCAATAATTGCAATGTCATGTCTTATAGTGTGTCTTTGACTTGTGATTTTCTCTATAGTGTTATAAACTATATTTTTATAATAATATTTTCCTACATTAATCTTTCATTTAAAATTAACATTTTTCATCCAAATTACTTCACTATAAAATTCCTTAGACATTATATAGAATTATATAAAAGAACAAAATGATGCAATGAAATGTATTGGCAAGATTATTATAATTGTAACGAGCAAGGCATATTGATTGGTTCCTTCCATAAGGGATAATAAATAGTGTTACCCTACCTTAAGGGCTTTCTCTGCAATTCTTGTGTCATTTATTGTGTAAATACGTTATTTTCAAGTTAACATATGTCTTATATTTTTAGATTTATTGATTTTCACTAAACTTGGTGTCTAAGCCCTTTCTTGGGACAAAAAAGGAAGACGTTTTTTCTTTTTTTGTAATTTTGTCAAAGGAAAACGAGGACAACATCTTTAGATTGATTTTTGATTTTTTTTTATGCAAAATTAGAAGATACTAGTGATATATTTGAATTTCTCTTGAAACATATTCAAGTTCAAAAATAAAACCTAAATCAAAGTTCAAGAAGATGAATTACTATTGATTTAAACTCAATTATTTTTGGGGTTTTCTAGTGATGATTATGCAACTTGCAAATTCGTTGTATTTTCATAAAGTGCCTAGATTTTAATCAAACTAGTACTAGTGGATGCAAATTGGTGATGTCATTACATAATTGTCTCAATAATAGCTAATCAAGGAAGTGTTGTGTAAGTTATGATCATTTTAAATCAGTCATATTGAAAAATAAGTGTTTTTTATAAACCTTAATTTTTTTTTAAGATCTTCCAAGCAAGATGTATTTTATAGGAAAAGATTATGGTCCTAGAGTAGTGAATAGTACACAAAAGAAGCAAAATTCTCTTGAAATTCTTTTTGTAAAATTTGTTTCATATTAATTTAAATAATGATACAATCATATGGGCCAAGTTTTCTTAAGCATGACAAGGTCACAACACTTTCAAATAAAGAATATGAAAAATTATTTTAGATAGGTGATATCAGGTTGGGAAGAAGGGTAGAGAGAAAACAAAGGGTTTTTTTCATGCAGAACTTTCCTATTAAGGATGCATGGATGTATAAAAAATCAAAAGGTTTATTGTTATAATTTCATCAATAGTAACTTGGCTAAAAGATTGCAACTTCCTACAATGCATATCCAAAGCCTTTGTATTAGTTATCGTTTTCACACTACTATCTAACTCTTATTTATTAGAGATGACCTCCATACATAAAAACCTATTTATCATTAGCCCCCTTACGTACTTCCCTAGGCACATCATATTATCCTTTGTAGGTACACCACACATACATAATTGGATCAAAGCACAACCCCATGTCCTTCAAATTTTGGGTCTAGTAAGTTGGCTCAATCAATGTAAGTGGTATGTTTCAAGGAAAGCTTTTCATGGGGCCTTGGTTCTAATATGATAGATTTGACTTACATTAAATACTCTACATTATAAATTGTTATTCCATCTAAATATATCAAGGATTTTCATCTAAATATTTTTAAGTGGTATGTCTCAAGGAAAGCTTTTCATAGGGCCTCGGTTCTAATAAGATAGATTCGAGTTACATTAAATACTCTACATTATAAATTGTTATTCCATCTAGATATATCAAGGATCTTCATATAAATATTTCAAAAATTTAAGGAAAAAAATAATACAAAATTTTCATTGAAAAATTATTACAAATAAATAATAAATAGATAAATTCACATTTAATTTCTTTAGAAAATAAATATAAATATTAATAAACAAAAATATTTATTTTTGAATTTTATATTTAAATTTAATTCAATGTTTAAATATAATTCACAAATAATTAGAAATAAAAATATAACTCAAAACTAATATAAAAAAGTTATGATCTCTCTATTCTACATTTTGGAGGGCTTTCCGATATAGTTTAAATTGTTTAAAATTCGATAAAAATTTTTGAAATCAAAAATTTAAATAGTAAATTTTCAAAATTCAATTACTCTAAGCATTTTTCAAGGTATTGAATCTACATATGCGACAAACAAAAATTAATATTCCACTATTTTTTTTAATAAATTTCTACCAAAATTCCAAAATATAAACTATTTAGAAAATACCCGTTTTAATGAATATAAATAAATATAAAATTGAATATTGGAATGACCAAATACATGACCATATGTTAGATGTTACATACTCCCGTGTTTGGAAGCTAGTTTAGTCATACCTACATCCAAAACTTTACGCTGTGTCCTGGTAATAACACTATTCAAAGATTTAGAATAAGTTATAACGTCTTTAAAATAATGTCCAGAAAAATACGTCGTTTACAAATTATGAAACTATATAAAAAATATATTTTAATTAGAAAAATGAATTAAAAAAAATAAAAGCAGGCAAATATGTGATATGCTTTTGTCATCTTGTCCGCACTAAACAAAGTAAGTGGTTATACATGGTAATAATGTTACTATATGAATAATTATTTTCTAATAGCTAATTATGAATAATTATTTTCTAATAACTAATTATAATATTTTATATAAATTAAGTAAAAATAAATGATGTTGTCACATATCATATGCATGTGATCTCACTAAGGGCACAATCCCATTATAAGAAATAATTGTTTTCTTTAGTGGTAATATATATGGAAATAGTGTTATTATAAGTAATTGTTTTCTCATAACTAATTATAGTAATTTTATATGAATTTGATAAAACTAAATGAAGGTGTAACATATCATATGCTTTTGTGACATGTGATCTCACCCAAGGACACAATCCCATTATATGAAATAATTTTTTTCTTGTAACTCACTATAGTGCTTTATCCAATCATGGTTTTTCTTGTTGCTTTGTTGTAATAATAATATTCCTTGTTTGTCTCATATAGTCTATCTTAATAAAATAAGATCGCTTATTGTAAATTTTGTTATAATGGAAAGACCAACATAATTTCACTCATAGTGTGAGAAATAAATGAGACATGAGACATTATTAGGGTTAATGTTTGGCCCCTGATCATCATGATAGGATTAGAGGGTATAATATATTTTTTAAATATGTTTTTCATAGATTTTTGTGTTATTAAAACTTTAATAATGGAAAATAAAGATACAATATTTTCATTTGGGTGGGAAGAGGCTATTGATATTAATAATAAGATTTATTCAACGACATTTATCATTTAGATTATTGACTATTACTTTATTTATGTTCTTAAATGCTTTTTTTTGGTAAATAAAATATTAATATAATATTATTTAATTAATTAAATTATTTATAACAAAAGTAGTACATATATATAGAAATTAAATTAGTAATAAAAATTATATTATAATTATGATTTTTTTCATTACTTATTATTGGCGAGAAAATTTTCTCTAAAGTAAGGGCTGACAACCTCAACCGATCGAAGCGATCGAAGGTGGACCATCAACCAGAAGCATATATTCAAGCAAGAAAACTATGTAAACTATTAAAGTTGGGTTTGAGAGGAGTACTCGTAGGTCGTATGTTTGATGTCAATCCTATAGGGTGCAATTCTTCTACTTCCTCCAAAGTGATCAGACCTGCAACACAGTTCATAGAAGCATATACATAGCAAGTAGTTCAAAGTGTGTGCATAATAAACATGTTAGATCATTAAGCATAAGCATATAAATCATGATATATTAGACACGAATCATAAAAAACACGAGCTCATAACATATTGGGAACAAGACATAGCTTCTTTATTGATATAAGCAAATAGTAGTGGAAGAATACAACCTAATCTGACCACAACACTAACGAAACCTTCCTCTGGATCCTTCTAGCCCAAGCCTCAAAGATCACCTCGCAAGCATGTGCAAAAGGATGTCATATAATGGAAGATGAACATATCTACAAGGAAACAAGGGTTTCCTACGATTGGGAGTGTAGAAGGTAGAGGGAAGATCAAACTTGATTTTGGGACAAAAAGGATTGTAATGTCGATATCCTATCTCCTTCTATGATTTAGGCCTTCCCGTGAGGTGTATAAATACCACCAGAAATCAATTGATTCAGTTAGGCCATGGGCTGTTGTAGGTGGGCTTTCGGTGAAACTCGTAAACCCTGCCTGAGAAAAAGGAAATATTTTTATTTTTTCATATTTTAAATTATGTACACTGGTTCTATATTATCATAACTGCGTGTGTATGCTCTTTTTAAAGGGTAGAGTTGTGTATGGAATTGAAAATATTATTTTTAATAAATGATCAAGTATGAATGGGGAAGGGCTGCCTAAGGCCATATCAGAGCATCAAAACTATAGGAGCATTGAATGATGCTATAACAGATGCCCCCTAATATATGAGGTCAGAAGGAGTACACGATGACCGAAATGTATTAAGTATAAAGAAAGACCATTTGAGGACCTCAGAGGAGATCACCAGATTCCAGCCCATTGAATCCTTGTAGAAGGAATCAGAAAGAAGACTCATGTCTGAGGTGGGCATAACAATGCTAAGAAATAGTAAAGCATGTATGCTGATCAAGTACAAAGCATATCCATAATGTATACATAACTGTACAAAGAAGACTGAAGAATACATATTGGATCATCTGATCATAGTGATCATAGATATAAAGGAACACAATAGAGCTATGTCTCAATTTCACATACAGAACAAAATCTAATCAATGATGCTCAAAGAATGTGTGATCACTAATGCTGGATAAATGATCATCATAAATGTACCATGTCATATAGGTGGAATAATGCTATTGCATAAACTCAGGCATCAACATATAGAATGTTGCTGAGATGAACTCCAACATATAAGGGTGGCTCGTAGCACTGGCAGAAACTGAAGGAGTTGACAAGTGAACCAAGACGCCGACACAACTCGAGGTCTTCACCGACTGCAGATGGTACAATTCTACACTATGGGAATAAATGAGCTAAATTCGACCATGTGAGAAATCGTTTAATCACTGGTCATTGATGTATACTTTTAGCAAATGTGAGACAAATCACCGATAATGATGATGAGAGTCAATGTACCCCTGTACAATCTAACAAGTGTGAATAAATGTGTTGAAGTTGAACACTTGATAGAATCTATCAATCATGAGACATTGATGTATTCTCACTATCGATAGGGAAGGAGTCTACCACTGATGACTGCAAACCCTAAGGTACTGAAAAGGACTCTAGATCTTCTTCCTAGAGCAATGAGATGGAGTTGATGGGAAAAGATCTCTTGGAAGGAAGGCATTAAGGTATCCCAGATCAACCAGCACAAGTGTAACCCGCAGGCCAATAATTTGGAAGAACTGAGACAAAAAGAGATGAAGTAACCATTATGAGGTATGTTTTCGACGTACACAAGATGTGTCTAATGCATGATAGAAATCCTCTGAACCAACCAATAATGAGAGTTGACACAGAGGTGTGGAATTCACCAATAAGGTCAAATGGAAACCAATGTACTGCACGAATCCCAATGTGTGATAATTTAAGATGACGTCGAACACAAGGGAAACCTCTCATTCAAAGACCCATGATATTGATCGATGCTGAGCATAAGGTCACCTATCAATGATGTGAATAGGGCTAGGGTGTGGCTCTAGGCCTACTCTTAATTTTTCGAAGCTGATAAGAGCAGACCCACTAGAAAGAATTCAATGGAGACCTTCTTAACTAGCATGAGTAAAGGACCAAATAACTGATGTGATACTGAAGATAACTTGATAAATCGGGTATGACCGACTGAAAATGAGTCAAGGGACACCACAAAATGGCTGACAGAGGTTGACTTCCATTGAAAAAAAGCAAGACTCATATGTGACTCTATGGCATCAGAAAATAACTTTGTATAAGTTTTCAATGCACACGGGGGATTCACTCATTGAACCTATGACACATCATGTGTGTTCATGGAATATTAAACAATACCCTTAATTTGACTACATATTGGAAAATACTTCTAAAAATCACATTATCTAACCCCCTACCAATATGAACCCAATATAACTTCCCAATTTAAAAAACCCCTACTTTCACTAGATATTGTAGGTATCCATTTTTCTATTAGCATCTTTTATACCCCTTTATATTTTTTCATTAACTTTAAGCTTCATTTTTTATACTTGCCAATATAAAAACCCTTTACCCCCTATATATCCCCCAATATATTTTTTCATTTTCCTCTATATATATCCCCCAATATGAACCCACGTGGTATGATATTGCTCCACCAGTAAAGCCCCTGTGGCAATGCATGAGGCATTAAGAAATTTTCCATATGATTAGAAGAGATAACCAACCAGAGGAGGAATGACTCAAGAATAAGGTTATGACTCTCCTAAAGTCCAACTAGGTCGCACCCCAATGGAGAAAAATAATTATTTTTATTAATTTTTTCAAGGGCGACATAACTGACTCTTGCTACCATAAAATATAGAAGTAAATGTCTTGTTCCCACTCTTTTTGGAATATATAATTTTTTTTGTCTTTTTCTTTTTTAAGATTGAAAAAGAATAAAAGAATGCCTATAATATAGTGGAAAGAACAAGTGTTAAAGACAGGTGCCCTAATTCATGGGACCAGAACGTTCCTATTATCAATGCAAGGTGGTGAAAACTGGTCATCAACACTCAAAGGAATGTTCTTTCCATAGATAAGAGGTACCAAGCCACAATGGCTAATGAATGCATGGTTTGAACTTGCAGAAAGGTCATGGTCAAAAGTGGCTTATACATGAGTCCAAATGAAGCCGACTTAAGGCCAAAAGGGTACAAGTAGTCAATATGAAATGTAGTAGTAAAACTTAACACATGGGATCCTCTAGGGTATAAATCCAGAATAATAACGAAGAAGAAGAGAAATGAGGTTTCATCACAAAGTCATGGTGGGACTAAATACGACTTCGGAGCCTAAGAAATTGTTGTAGTATGGGCAACATATGCTAGTGAGGATCTAACTAGGAAGCCCATGTAAGGAATGGATCTACCATTTTGTTACGATTTTATAAGATGACGAGTGAAAGTGGTTTGAAAACTACAACATAATGGGGTCGACCTTATGGAAAAGGATCACAGTATGAGGTTAGGATGCATACTGCAGTGGAAAAAGTGATATGTCCTAACCTATATGCTAGTGACAAAAACGAACCCTACCATGATAGGTCTGCGATCATGGAGTCGAAGTGTTAAAAAATGTCACAAAGTATTCATTTACCTTGGAATACAACCTCCTCCAACACTTCAAGCCAAAAGTTAAAAGGTTCATGAAATAATAGAATTTAAAAATTATGAACTTTAAAAAAGTGGGTTTTTAAAGTTTTAATATAAAAATACATTTCAACTCTCCAAAATTCATTTTAGCTTGCAAGTGTTAAGAGCTTGGGAGAAAAATTTGGGCAACTCCATCTCACAATTTCCTCAACCAATTTGTCAACTAAAGGCTTCCAGGTAATTCTAAATCCATAATGTCATCTAATTAATGCATTTTAAATAGATTCAAACTATTTTTTGCCATAGGAATTTCAAATTTGAATTTGTCTCTACATGTACAAGGGTTGTCCCTTTGAAAGTTGTGTCTAGAAATCCCCACATGTGGGTTTTCAAAGGTAAATATGTGTGTACACGTGACTGTAGTTTAAAGAAGTCACATATGTGCATAAAAAATTTGAAAATTATGATTTTTAATGGATGAATCTTCTTAAACTAGCAAGATGGAAATTGTTTGGAAGGAGAAGGGGCATAGTGAAGTTGAAAATGAAGTTTTAGAGGATCCAATAGAATTGGATACATTAAGAAGATGTGGATTTCTCAAATTTTTCATGATGTCAAACATGAAAACCCAAACTCGGTTGCTAGATATGCTTGTCCATTACTGGGATCCATAATAGGAGGTTTTCATGATAGATCAAATGCCTTTATAGATTGATGTAGAAGATATTTACTCAATTACAGGACTTTCCCGAAAAGGGGATGCAGTTGATCTGCAAGAGAGGGTTGGGGAGGCCTAAATGTCTCTAATTATATAGATATGTACTGCACACCAGGGACAGACAAGATAGGATCTCAAATTCTGATCAAGAATGTGAGAAGCTTGCCAATTAAAATTATCCTCTTTATGATTGTCAAAGTGGTAGGCTCGATAACTCTACATCAGGCCTCTCGACCTACCATGTTCTTGGTGGTAGAGTGCCTTCATATGAAAGTCTTTGATTGGTGTACAAGGCTCTTTACCTGTATGAAGAAGCAACTTTCTTCAGTTAGACGATGGTAAATGAAGAATTTTGGCTGTGGTAGCATACTTTGTTCCTTTTTCTTTGAGAGAGTACCAACACTTCGACCTAGAGTGTCTACCACTGTCAACAGTCCCAGGGATCCAACGATGGTTAGATGGGCAGACTTGATCAGGCGACTAGGTAGGGGTGAAGTCACTCGAGCAGCATTTGGTGATGATTTATTCCTTTGGCGGGAGGAACAAGTCATAGATATAGATGACTACCCCTATGCAGACATAGACTACTGAGAGGAACCATATATAGCCCTTCCCAAGGGTGCTGAATGGGGCGAGATGGGTAAAAAAAATAAATTTTTATATTATTTGATTTTTTGAATTTTGAATATGATCTTAAGAAGTTAAAATTATTTTTTCGTGAAACAAAAATATTACAATATTATTTGATGATGATGTTGATTTCAGATCAGTGAGACCTGAGGGTATACCTATGCATAGGCGTCATGGTAGAGATACAAAGAGGGTAGCAGCTGAGACCGAGTGAGTCCTTCAAACATTTCAAAGGAACTTGGAGAGTTTGACTCACCAGGCTCCCATGGTAGCCATAGAGGATCTCCCTGAGGTTATTTAGAGGTGAGTGGTAGGAGTACCATGAGAGTGGGTGTGGCTCTTCTGAAGGGTGGAAAATGACATCGTCTTCTTCCATGACGCTCATCCAAGGAAAGGCCTACGGAGTTAGATTTAGATGATTGACCTTTTATGGAGATGATCAGGCTTAAGCCCTAATTTTGTAGGACGTTTGTCTACATTTCATAATATTCTGGACATGTTATTCCTATCTATATATAGATGGTTTCGCGATGGTTTGATCATATATACAAATGACTTTATGGTATTTTTTTTATTTTACTATGATGAATGATTAATGTGCCAATCTAATGCTTGATTAGCTATAGAATCACCAAATGAATTTTATGATTGTGGAATATGAATAAAAGTAATAAAATTAAATAATCTTTGTAATAATCTCACTCTTAGAAATTGGTGATGTAATAAAGGATCTATTACACGATATATGTTATTTAATTGAGACACCACAAGCTTTGAATCCAAATAAACTACTAACGATTTAATACCAAAAGATATTGCTTCAGACAATAAATTGATGACAACACTGCATTCAACCATATCGTTGTATGTAGGACTGATACATATGCCTCTTGAGATTAACAACTGACTAGATGGATAATATATTACCCAAGCGACCAAAGCTAAGTTCTGAGTATGTCTACTAGCACCATCGATGAATCCTAGATACACCAAATCACCCATCGAAACTTGCCAAAGCAGATAAAAAATACCAAAATCACCACGATACCCATAGACAAAAATAAACAACTATGTACAATATTTACAAAGAAAAGAAAATGCTAGGAAACAACCTAGGCATAACAATTCTTAAGATAGAGCGCATTTATGGGCTTCAACAACACATTTCTATCGAAGTCAACCAAACCATATGCACTTTTTTCCAAGACCTTTTTAATGATAAAAGGACTATACCACATGAGTTTGAACTTGTATGCCCCCAAGGTGTCCTTATCTTGGTCATAGACTAGGACAAGGTCAACTTTAGAGAAAACCCTAGGATGCACAATCTTGTCATATTGGATCTTTACTCTCTTTTTATGAGCCTCATTCATTATGGTTGCATCTCGATGCTACTCATTGAGATGTTCCAAATGAATAAGGTGTTCTCAAGACTAGAGGTGTGTGGAAGAAGTTCAACTGCTAATTTAAGAGATGGGATCTCACATTCCACAAGGAAAACTGATTCCAAACCGTAATGAGTAAAACCCGTGGCTATCTTAATAGACCTCCGGTATGCCCAAATCACAGGATATATCCTAAAGTGCCAATTGTATCTAGCTTTATTGATTTTCCTTTCAGGATAGCTTTGAGGGTTTTGTTCATGTCTTCAACCTGACGATTAGGTTGAGGATAGTATCAATAGGAATGCTCCTTTTGAAATCCCAACTTTAAAGCCAACTCAGACATCATATTGTTCTGAAAATGATTGCCATGATCAGTGACAATCTCCCTTGGAATACTGAAACATGAAATGATTTGGTTGAATAGGAAAAGAGCTACTGTCTCAATGATACAAACTTAAAAAGGAACACAACAAATTACAAATATGACCATAAATACAAAGATGCAACAGAAATAACATTGTATTTCATTAATATTAGAATATTGCAATAAGTAAACTAGCTCAGATGATGGTAGCTTATATTTGAGAAGAGATGTGGTGGCTGCATGCTCTGAACTTTGTTACAATGAGGCTCAAGGGCCTATTTATTATTGAACAACAAGGGAAAACCCTAAACAACCAAAACCCTAAACCCAGGGGATGGAACACCAAGAGTTTGTTGGTCTGGTTGGGGTTAGTTGGGAAGCCAACTTACCAGGGTCGTAACTTGGTCACATTATCTCCATTTGGCACGTATGATACCTTGTGGGAAAGGTCTCTCCAATTACTAAAGGATTTGAGACCGACCCACAGGTATGGGCCTGCCGCAGACCTCAAAAAACGTCATTTAGGGGGTAAAAATGGCTCCAAAAGTTCAAGACTTGAAAAAATGCTAAAAGTAGTAAATGTTGAAATAAACAAGGAAACAGATGAAACTGATTGGAGGTCTAGGTGGAATACGTGGGTTTCCACCAATATGCACCTGGATTAGTCCTCCTTCCTTATGAATAAATGTACCCCATTGCGTTTAGATCCTCCATGGGGTGAGGAAATTTTTGTTGAACCTGGTCCCTAGTAAATGACATACCTCGCTGAAGGAGTTGGCGTGATTTGACAACTTGATATAGCTGGATCCTTTGTTGGAGAGTGTTCTTGATCTGTGTATCCATGATCTGATCAGTTGTGGCCTGTTCCATGTAGTCTGGTTTCGGCTTGGTTGGTGTGAGTTGTTTTGCAATGTTGGATGTGTCCAGCAATGGTGGAAAGTATGGCCGAAGGTGGTATACATTGAACATTGGGTGCAGAATAAGAAATGGTGGAATGTTGAGCTCAAAGGCATTGTCCCCCATAGCCTTGGTGAGGGTGTATTGTTAGGTCCCTATAATACTAGTGATTATCCCATTACTATTGTAGTTGTATCCCTTATTAATATTGTTGTGCCCCTATTGTCCCCATATTATTATTACTGTACCCCATATAATCCCT
>APFE031681240.1:73914-93677 GCA_000404065.3 Pinus taeda
CTTCATGAATCCTGAGAAGAAAAGTAGATGCTTTATATTACTGAAAATAGTCTTTACATAAGCTAAAACAGTACTTTCTGTTATCAAATCTCCAACCCTTGTTACATTGCTGTCTCAACTATATATAATCCTTATTCTAACTAATTCGAGTTTCCTCCTCCAGCATGAGGGGAATTTTAACTCGATCCTTATCTCTAAAGACACCTATCAACTATTTAACTGTCTATTAAATACAAATGAACTGCTTACTGTAACTTTTTAAAAGTCCTAAATCAATTATAACTCTAACTCCATCTTCGTGCCATAGTGGCTACTTCTCGTCCTTTGACACCTGGTTCCCTTTAGATTTAGCTGAGCTGGATATTAAATATGCCATATTAGCCTTTAAACGCTGAATGCTTATCTGCCCGTGGTATTTGGAGATGTCCCCTGTTTCTCGGCTTCTTTATTCCATAATTGGCTCGAACATGCACAGCACCTTTTTGAGTCTTTAATACCCCAAGAATGGAACGTGGTCACGTTTTAGATATTGTTGTAGGCTGTGGTGATGGACAGGTGTGCCTTTTTCAAAAAATTCCAGCTCATAATATCAAACTGCTGGTTCTGCGTTTAAATCACCACCTACAGCAGTTTCGTAGCGCGCTACGAAACTGCTATGTAATTTCAAAAACACAGTCTTCCTTTCATAGCTAAATGATCGCCACTGTTCATGGCTTAAGCACCTCTTCATCAAAATCTTCTCCAACTTCTTCTGAGTAAGCATACCGTGTAGAACTTTGAGATGGTGCTCACAACACACAGAGGATGCAGAGCAGAGCAAAGGACAACATGTGCTAAAATCCAGTTATGATCCGTGCACTCTGCTAACGCTCGCTAAAAGGATCCATTGCCTTGAAATACATCTCATATCCAAGCCAAAGAAACAATGACAGCCACTGCCAATGCCTTTATAAATTTCCTGTAAATTTCCAACTTGGCTAACCGCCTCCTTGCCTGGAACTTCTCCAGTGTTTTAGACAGAGAAGTGAAAATCCAGAGTGTCAAAAATGCATCTAAAATAGCAATTGGAAGGACAAGGAACATCCTTGTCTTCCCCGACAAATCATCAATTGTCCCAACATTCTCCACCACATCAAGCAACTCAGAAGCTAGGAAATATGTTGCACCAAGAAGAATCACCTTTGAAGTACGCCCACCAAGAGTAGGCCTAACCACACCATAACCGATTGAAACAACCAAAAGGAGAAGACGGGCCACAATTTTCTTCACTGCCAGCAAATATGAGGATTTTACATAGTGTATTTAAATTGTCTTAGTACATTTGATTGGCGAATCTGTCGCCCTCTGCCTATAAACGGTAGGTTGGAGGCCAGAGCCACATAAATATATGGTTGTGCTTCACGCGCACGCTGTTGTCGACTGGAGAAACTCTCAATTTCACTGCATTTGTAATAAATAGGGAAATACAGTAGATCACAGTCGCAATGAAACAGTCAGATGAGGATTATTAAATCATAATACATTTACCCCACCCTTTGACATAGAGAATGCCTTGATACCAACAGCTCAGGAGGGAAAACAATAAAAAGAACAATAATACATCCATCAATCCATTCCCATTAGGAGAGAAACAGCTGAATCTGCTCAATTGGATCAACCTCACTCGCTGCCTTCGTAACTGAGCGTTGTGCACTTCGTTTCCACAAAACTGCTTCTTCCCACTTTTGGTGTATTTCCCCATGAGTTGCTCTCATTGAAGTAAATGGTGGTTGGCTGCCATATTCAAACACAACTTGACAATCATCATCATCCTCAGAAAGATCTGTAGATTGGGAACTAGGTGGCCAAGCATTAGGATTCTGCTCTACAGTTTGCTTGGATAAGGAACTTGTATTTTTATTAGAACTAGAATCACTTTCTATGCTTTCATCATCACCATCTAGTTCTGTATCAGAAATTACATTCCCAGAATTAATTTCTATACATGAATCATGGTCATCTTGTTCATTATCTGATCTTATATCACAAGTACTTGTCCCAGTGTCATCATCCTCATCATCTATAATAACAACATTATCCATGGGAATATTCCTACCACATGAACCAGTCCTTGGTACTGAAGATCTGACCAGCTTTTCTATTTTTATCTTCAGATATTGCAGTTGCACATTGAACTAACAGCTGCTTGGAAGAGCTCCCTGTATGAACATTATCTTGCCGGTGACCAGTTGATGCATATGCTTCTTGTTGCAAAGAATTAGTTTGTGAAACAGAACATGAATCAGAGATATTTGCAACACTGAGATAATCTATGCTTCCATTAGAATAATCCTTCAAGGTTGTGCTCTCCATTAGAGAATGCACAAGGGGAATCATCATACAGGAGGTTTTTTATTGTGTCTGCCATTCCCTGTCAATATATGTGCTTTGAGCGGGGCTAATGATACTTGCTTCATCAATATCACTAAAAAGTTCTCTCTCCAACTCTTGCAGCCATTGCCTGATGTACTCTGGATTTTCATCAAAGATACTACCATGTATAGCTCCTTTTTGGCAATCTGATGACGGAAAGTTTAGGTAACCTGATGTATGTTCCCCTGTGAGATTCTCACTAGATGCAGATTTCTGAAGGGAAGTAGAACTCTATACAATAGGCATGCTAAGATATTGACCTCCACTGGATACCAGAACTTCGGCCAATGTAGCGGGATTATAGGAAAAACCTTGAGAATGAAACACAACAGTATTATTTGTATATTGATGATAAGATCCAGCACTGTGACATGAGTCAGATATTCCCACAGAACCCATAGGATACAAAGGTGATATGGGTGAGTTATGGTTTCAGAAAAATCCCCAATTTCGTAGCGCAGCCAGTGCAAAATATGAATTATGCGCTACGAAATCACTTAAAGCATATTGCGCTGTGAAACTGCTGAAAAGGATTTATGTGCTTTACCATCAAACAAATGTAAGACATTTGGCATTGAAATTTTGTTAGTGATAACACATCACATCATATTTAAGAGAAAATTCTAAGGTTCAAGTAGTGGAACATCACATCAAGCATCAACAACAAGTCCTCCAACTCTTAAAGGATAAACTCGTGTTCGCACAAAATAGAATGAAACAACAGGCATATCAACATCGTAGCGAAAGAAGTTTTGATGTAGGTGATTGGGTATTCCTACGGCTACAACCATATAAAAAAATGTCCCTCAAACAAGCTAAGAAGGATAATAAATTATCACCAAAATATTATGTTTCGTACAAGGTGTTGCAAAAGATTGGTACTATGGCATACAAATTGGAGCTTCCTGCAGCTTCTTGAGTGCACCCAGTTTTCCATGTTTCATGTTTAAATAATGTTATAGGTGACAAGCTCCCAATTCAAACAATATTACTAGAACTTGATGAGGAAGGAAAAATTATATTGGAACCGGAAGTAGTCATAGAAACAAGAACTCGACAGCTATGAAATCGATCAATTTCAGAGTATCTCATCAAGTGGAAGAACTTATCCGTTGGAAGATTCCAGTGGGAGGATGAAGAATTTTTATACATAAGCATCCATAACTACTCAGACGTTAAGGACAACACTTTGTTGTGCCCTATGTCCCCATATTGTTATACTATGCCCCATAGAATCCTCTATTTTTATTTTTGTGTCCTTTATATTATTATTGTTAGGTCGGCTGGGTTATATTGTGACTCCTTAGAACTCCTATATATAGAAAGGAGGTTTTGTCATTTGAATCATCAAAGAATCATTCATTTGTGTAATGTAAAGGAGGTTTCCCCCTCAAAGAGGCTGAATTCTAAGGCATTGATCTACCTTTTCTATCTTTTTGTGAGTTGGTTTCATAACATGTATGGCCCATATCGAAGTGGGCAAAGCTTGCGGTGGGGTCCAGCAAGGGCCTTGTTCTATAAATGTAGCCAAACTTTGTCGCCCACCTAGAACTTTTGCAGAACCCGATGCTAATCATGGCGCTGATTGTACTTAGTATTAGATCTGACCAATATATCATGGACCTGCTGGAATATGTGTTGAATGTATTCAATGAAGTTGTTGTCCCTGTGGGATTTGGAATGGATGTGAGTCGAATCTGCCTAAGTAGCTACAAATGGTATGGCCACATCAATGGGACATAATGGTTGAAATACTAGCCCTACCTGAAAGGAGATGTGGCCCATTGAGCTGTGGAAAGCTCTATTGTAGCTATGATATACAAAGGGGAGGCTTTCATCCTATGTGTGTGGATGATTTGAGTTGTACATGAACAGAATGCGTATCTCATCCTATTGACGACCTCTATTTGGCCATCAGTTTGGGTATGGAAATTTATGGTGTTATAGACATATTTTGGCACTTCAACCCCAATCATATATGTCAATAAACCAAGGGCTCTTTAACCCCTAAAATTGTTATTTCATACCCTAAAGGATCATGGTCAACTGATTACATCATTTCCCAGAAGTTCCACTTGAAAAACCACTCAAAACTGGCCAAATCGGGACCATACTGACTGCTCCACTGTCAAGGTGCGATGCATACTGGCTCCTACACTAGCCAGGTGCAATGCATACTGGCTCCTACACTAGCCAGGTGTGATGCATACTAAAGAGGCCTTATGTAGGGTGCAATGTGCGAGAATGGACAAATGGCTAAGACAGTTTGCTAAGTGGATGCTCATGGAATCTTCTAGAAACTTCTCCTATGACACTTGCCTCTCTGAATTCGCCCAGGGATGAGTAAGAGATCAATGAAATCTCCAAGTGGAACCAAGAACTATGAGTGGAATGACACTAATCAAAAACCCAGAGTTGATGCACACCCTTGCAGACATCTATAAATGGATCCCTCATCTAAGAGATCTAGAGGCTGGTATTTTGTAATTTGTAAGGAAGTGCTGTTGGTTTATCTTTGAGAAGAGACATCATATTGTTGGGTGATCTTACTTTTCATAAGGTGAAGAGGGCTTTGATGTTGGGAGGATGATGCTGGATCAGACAGCTGGGTTGTAATTCTCCCTTCTATTTTAATAAAGTTCATTGAGTTTTCCTCCAGACAAGCGTGTATTTACAAATCTTGTTATTTGTGACTGCAATTGTATGATCAATGTATTTCTGATTCTGCATTGTTTATGATATTATATATCAAAATGATTTGATGGTGTTTTGTTACTTTGTCTCTAAAGGTATTCCCTAAGCGGGACAAGTAGGAGAGGAGTTGCAAGCTCTATCAAGGGAGAGAGAAATCAAGTAAGGATTCAAGCAGAAGATCCAGGTTGGTCCCTTTACTTCTCTCTTATCTATCATACATAAAGGAAATCACAAAGTGCTTTGATTGTTTATTTCTAAGATAGCTACCAATCTTAGTGGGACTAGTAGATCGAAAAGACACTAGTTTTCCTGGAAACACATGGACTTAGTAAGTTTGGTATCCAACATCGACTAGAGACTTTACCAAAATGCACTCAATAATCTCCTATCCCAATCTGAGATAATGGAATGTGGGATTGTGAAGTGTACCCACACTTGCTCAAAGAAGATTTTAGCAGTGGCCTCTGTAGTGATACTTTTCTTACAGGGCACCATAATGACCATCTTAGAGAATCTATCGACGACCACAAAAACAAAATCGTTTCCATGCTTAGAAGAAGGAAGGCCCAAAATGTAATCCATGGATATGGATTCCCAAGGTCGACTAGGAGTAGGAAGAGGAATATATAGGCCCTGCTTCTTGATGGTTGGTTTGGAAATGGCACAGGCAGTGTAGGATTTAATGTACATCCCAATGTCTCGACGAAGGTTTGACCAATAAAAATACTTCTGCAAGACTGCCACGGTTTTCTCTACCGCGAAATGTCCAACAACCTGACTGAAGTGTGCTTCCAAAATCATCTTGGCATGCTCACTTGAAGGAACACAAATGTTTCCTAGGTGGCATAACAATGCATCTTAGAGGTGAAAATTTGGAACTTACTTAGATTCCAGGAGTGTCCAGTATGTGCTACTGAATTCTAGATCCCTCTTGTAAAGATGCGGCCACCTCGAAGCCTCATGCCCATAGGAGTCTAGCACAGTGATCAACGCCATGACTAGTGGTCGGCTGAGGCAGTCTGCAACATTATTGGTGCTTCCATTCTTGTACTTAATGTTCAAATGGAATTGTTGTAGGTATGTGGACTATTTCTGATGATGATCATTTTTCATCTTCCCTTGTGTCTATATGAACTGAAGGGATCGGTGGTCTGTGTGGATGATCGTTTCCTTCCCCATAATGTATTGCTTCTATTGATGACAGACCTACACAATGGAATATATTTCTTTGTCATAAGTCAGGTACTTTTGGACTATGTCTGAAAGTGTCTCACTGTGGTAAACCACGAGATGCCCTTGCTGAGTAAGAACTGCACCAAAAGCATAGTTAGAGGCATCTATCTCAATCTCAAATGGTTGCTACAGGTCTGGTAATGTGAGCACTGGTGCAGAGCAGAGACCATGCTTCAACTCATAAAATACCTTATGTTGGGTTTTAGACCAAAACAAAATTGCTTTCGCTCCACCCTTGGTAACATAACTTCAAGGCCAAGTGATATATGAGACAACCCTAACACAAATGTGCGATAGAAATTGGAAAGACCAAGAAAGATGTGAAGGTTTGTTAGAGTGGTTGGGGCTTGCCAATATTGAATGAATTATATCTTGGCTGGGTCCACATGCACACCCTGTTCATCACTGATGCACCCTAGATATTGAACCTGTGTCATGCCAAAAGTGCATTTCTCCAAATTGGCACTCAACTTGTGTTGTTGCAGGGTTTGAGGGACCTATCGAATATGGTGGATGTGCTCTTCCCAACTATGGCTGAAGATCAATATGTCATATAAATACACCACCACGAATGCATTGGTGAAGGGTGGTAAGTTTTATTCCATCAATCTCATGAAGGTTGTGGGGGCATTCATCAACCCGAAAGGCATGACCAACCATTTGAAAAGGCCTGCTTGGATTTGAATGAAGTCTTCCACACATTAGGGGGTTCGATAGGAACCCGATGATAACCAGACTTCAATTAAATCTTGCTAAAATATTTGGCCTCCTTGAGCTGGTCTAGAAGATCGTCAATCCCTGGGATTGGGTACCTCTTTCGGATAATAATCTTCTTCAACCCCCGATGGTCAATACATAGCCTCTAGGTCCTGTCCTTATTTTGTACCAATACAATCGGGATCCAACATGGTGATGAGCTTGATCTGATTTTCCCTTTCTGCAACAACGCCTAAATATGCTTCTTGATCTCATCATCCTCCATAGTAGAGCATCGATAGATCATTCCATTGGGTAGTGACGTGCCTGGGGTTAGATTGATGGAGTGCCTGACCTGACAATGTGGAGGTACCCCTCTAGGTGAGGCAGAAATGTCCATGTACTCCTTCACAACCTTGTCCATCTGCTACTATTGTGTGGAGGAGCCCTATCTAGGAGCCGTGGCCACAACCTTCATCTTGCCTTGAGGTCGAACCATAAGGAAAACAAATTTCCTGGTTTGGGAAATGATCTTACTGCATTGCTTTGTAGTGTTAAAAGAGATAGTGATAGGTGGGGATACCTCCGGTGTCCTTTACAAATTATTTCCCAAAGCAATAATTACATAGCGAGGTCTAGACTCATATACAACATGCTGCTTCCACAAGACTTATGGTTGTCCTAATAAAACGTCACAAACTTCAAGAGGAGAAACATCACACAATACTTCATCTGTGAAGGGCTTGATGATGTAGGGAAGGAAAAACTCTTGGCTGACATGGAGATCTCGTCCTTCATGAAGCCACTCGATGGTGTACCCCTGCAGATGTGTTGTCATCAATAGGCCCAACCACTTCATGACCTTTGCTGAAATGAGGTTATTTTTGTTCCTGCTATTGACAATGGACTGCAGTGGAGAACCCTTCACCCACATATGTGAGTGGAAGAGGCATTCCCCCTCCTTTGGATCTTCAGGCTCATTCTTCTGGATCTTGGTGGTGGCCACAGTGGCACTGGGCTCCACGTCAATGATATGTTTCCCTTTGTCATTCCCCTTGTCAGGTTCTGACTCAGAGTTGGAACATGCATCTAATTCAAAAGCCTTCATCTTGGCCACCAGTGACTACTTGGCCCAAAACTCACTTATGTTGTGAGTGGAGCTCTTATGGAACACACACCAGCTTCCCATGTCCTTCTTGGGCTTCAGGGTGTTTCTCTTTGCTTGCGGCTTCGGTGGGTTATACTGGGTCACTCTGCCTTGGATTTGGCCTTTTCTCTATGGTTTGGTGGTGCCTTTTCCTTTCTTCAGATTTGCAGATCCAAAGTCTTGCTTCTTCTATTTAAACTTCTTCTCAATCCTGGCAGGATATCAGTATGCCGCATCAAGCAAGGAGATGTCTAGGAACTCCATCTCATCTTGGTTGTACTTGTGCAGGAAATCATGGTACTTGAGTACTAAATTCCACTCAGAATCCTTGATACCCAATTTGGTTCGAAGGGTATGGAAAACATTTGTGAACCCCGACACATCTTGGTCTATTCCCTATCGTAGAGTGGTCCACTTTATGTAGTTATCTTCATAGCTCTCAATAGGGTAATATTGTTCCTTGATGGCATCTCAGAAAGATGCCCAAGTGGGTCTTGCTAAAGATAGTGAGGATTCACTCTCATCCTTTTGTTCACAATAGATTTCCCACCAATCCTTGACATGTGGGGAAACTTTGAGAAGTGCAAAAGTAATCTTTTCCCAATTGGAAAAGTCATGAACTGAAAAATATCCTTCCAACAAATTCAACCATTTATCTATGACATCTATGTCTATCTGGCCCTAAAATACGGGAATGTCAAAGTTAAGTTGTACCTTAAAAGGATTAGTGCCTCTAGAGTGGTTGCTAGATGAAGATGTGTCGCCTGTGGGTAGTCGTTGAAGGATCTGGGCAAAGTTATCCATCATCGCATTCCTCTATCACTCGAGGGCTTCCTCAAGCAATATTTTGATAGGATCTCTTGCCCCCTCATCTTTATTTTCTTCTACCATAGGAGGGCGTTAGGGCTTGCAAGGCTGGTCTTGCAAAGGTTCAACCAGATTGGGCCCTAACTCCTTATACCCTGACCTCATTGGGGACATGGAAAGAAAAACAGAGAAAGAGAAGACCACTATGATACCACTTATTCAAACTTAAACTGGAACGAAACAAATTATAGATATAACCATAAATACAAAGATGCAACAAAAACAACACTTTATTTCATTAATATCAGAACACTAAAATATGCTTGCAAAGATAATGGAAATAAACTAGCTCGGAAGATGATAGCTTATCTTTGAGAAGAGATGTGATGGCTACATGCCTCTAAACTATGTTACAATGAGGCTCAATGGCCTATTTATTATTGAACAACAAGGGAAAACCCTAAACAACCAAAACCATAACCCCAAGAGATGAAACAACAAGAGTTTGTGGGCCTCGTTGGGATTAGTTGGGTAGCCAACTTCCCAAGGTCATAACTTGGTCATATTATCTTCATTTGATGCATTCGATACCTTGTTGGAAAGGTATCTTTGAGTAATGCATGATTTATGGCTGCCTACAACTAGGGGCCTACCAAGGACATAAAAAATGTCGTTTAGGGGGTCAAAATTTATCTGGAAGTTCAGGACCTGAGAAATTGCTAAAAATAGTAAATGCTAAAATAAACAAGGAAACAGATGAAACTAAATGGAAGTCTAGGTGGAGTAAGAAGGTGGCCACCTATATCGACCTAGATCACTCACCATCATTTTTTAAAGTAGGCATAGCTTAGGCCCTCTTCGTAAAGTAGTCCACTGCTATGATAATGTACTTGCGACCCTTAGCTGAAGTCGGGTTACAAGTCATAAAATAAATACCCCACTTTATAAAAGTATTGACAATGATGATCGGGAAAAGTGAAGCTAGATGAACGTGCATTTTCTAAGTATATACCTAACAAGGATGGCAATTTTTGACTGCTTCCATACAATCTATAAAAATTGAGGGCCAAAATAGCCCACATGCAAGATTTTTTTTGGTTGTAGAAAGCCCAGATAGATGACCTCCAAAATCTCCACAGTGGCAGTCATTGAGAACAGACTCAACTTCTTCTAAGGCTAAACAATGACTAAGGATTGAGTCATCCTGCGATGATACAAAGTGTCACCTATAATAATATAATTTCTGGCTAGGTGACGCAATTTTATACGTTCATCCTTCGAAAAATACATAGGAAACTTTGAAGTCTAGAGATATAATATTATGTCTCCATACCAAGGATCCTGTGAAAATATTAGGAAGAGATGTTCATCTGGAATTTACTCTTCACAACACAAATCTGAAATCAATTTTGCGAATAATAAAGATTTTTTGGACTTGGCTGACATAAATTCGAGATTGAATTCCTGTAAGATGACAATCCATTTATTATATTTTCCCACAATCACTTGACTACTGAGGAAAAAACTGAAATGGGTTGACATCAGCCATTTTTTTCTCTAAGTAAAGTATAATGACGAAGTATCTGGACAATGTGAATTACTGCCAAAGCCAATTTCTCTATATGAGAATACCTAATTTTAGGACTGACTAAGCCTCGACTTAGATAATAAATGCTCTTTAAGAGAATTTTCTTCTTGAACCAAAACCATACCAATGGTTAATTTTTCCGCAACAAGATACAAGAGGAAATCCCTGCTATAATCAGGTAGACTCAATAGAGGAGCAAAGGTCAGTGCCTTTTTCAAAGCATTAGAGCTGTGCTGAGTGAAATCATCCCAAACAATTGGAACTCCTTTCTTCAGTAATCACATAAATCCTTTCATAATCTCAACATATTTTACGATAAATCTCCTTAAGAAATTCGCTTTACCTTGGAGACTCTGAAGTTGACGAACTGCTGACGGAGGAGGAAACTGAAGAATTGTCTCAACTTTGAAGGGATCAACATGAATCCCTTCATTGGACACAATGAATCCCAATAATCAACCAGATGTGACACTGAAAACACATTTATTAGGATTCAACCAGATCTTATAGTGATGATATCGTTAAAAAACAAAATGAAGGTGATGTGTATGATCAATTCTCTTTTGAGAATGAGTAGCTAGTTCATCCAAATATGCTTCAATTATGTGCTTGATGTCATGGAAAGCATAAGACATGGCCCATTGAAAAGTAGCTCCAACATTTTTTAGGCCAAAAGGCATTTTTTTGTACGCAAATGTACCCTAGGGGAAAATAAATTGTCTTGTATTTATCTTTAGGAAAAAAAGTTATTTGATTATATCCTGAAAAATTGTCCATGAAGGAGAACATCTCATTTCCAACACACTCATCAATGATATGATCGATAAATGGAGTGGAGAAATTATCTTTAGGACAAGCCTTATTCAAATCCCTAAATTCAATGTAGAGCCAAATCATTCCTTGCTTTTTGTCAACAAGGACAGGATTTGAGACCCATTTAGTTAGAGGAATGGGGTATATGAAACTTGTCTTAAGCAAATTTTCAACCTCAGCTTTAATAGCTACTTCTTTCCTAGGATTTATCGATCGAAGCTTTTTCCGTACATGCTTAGCATTTTCGTATGTCTTGATCTCATGTTGAGCTATCGATCGATCGATTCCAGGAATTGCTTCATAAGACCAAGAAAACACATCTCGAAAGCCCTTGAAAAGGTCAGTATAAATCTTGATTTCTTCAAGGGAACATGCAACTTCGATGAAGACATTCTCAATGATATTGTGATTCCTGGAAATTTTTACCAGAATAGTTTTTGAGATATTAGACATATTACCTTCAACAAAAAATTGTGCTAGGGCTAAAGGATTTAGAATGTTATGAACACTTCCAGTTGAAGAAGGACCAGACAAATTTGACTCAACTTAATGAAAATTAGGGAGAAAATATGATCTATGATGCAAATCATCCCACAGTCTTTATGCACTAGTCATTGCTTCTAGGATTTCCTCTTCAGATGGTAAGACAATGTCAAGGCAATCCATAACCAAAGTAGAGTCAAGAGTCCAGACCGGAGCCACATCACCATCCAAATCCTCAGATGGGAGAGGAATGGGATTAGAATCTACAGAATTCACTATAGATTGGTATGTGATTTTTGCTGCAGATATAAGGTATGCCATTCCACCTACTTGCCCCTCTTCTAATGTGGCAGTAGAGGGGGTTAAGGGCCAAGGATAAACAAAATAATGAGATATGAGTGAACCTATTCGAGGAACAAACTTTGAGGATGAAATGGAATTATCATGAGAAATAAGACAAGGAAGATAAAAAGTACTCATCAATGAGGAATACATTCCAACTCCCAAATTCTCGACAGGCTTCTTGGCATTCTTCACCAAGGAGATGGTAGAGTCAGAAGATGCATTAGGATTATTAGGAGAATAATCCATTTGATCAATTGTAACAATTATCCCTTCGTGGGGGAAGCATAGGATGCAAAAACAACGATGAAACAATAACATCCATTGCATAAACCCAATTTCGACCCTAAAAAATATTATAATCAAGGTTGGCATCAACTATCTCTACCTTGACATTGGCAACATTGTCCCCAACATAGATGGGAAAGGATAGAAGAATTCCATGAATCCTATGAGAATGACCATCGAATGCAGTATGGATAATAGGGGGAGGAATAACTTCCAGAGATACGATAGCCTTCGAACAGGACATTGACATGACACATGTGGAAGCCCCTTCATCAACTACAGTTCGAAAGATATTGATTTTCCGACATGTAGATTTAATTTGAAAAGCCATGTGATGAGGGAGTCTCTTCTTAGCACTTGACATATCAAATGTTCTAACAAGAGAGTTATTCGGATCTACTACTTTAATCATAGTGAGCAATGCACTCCTTTGTGTGGGACATGATTGGAGTACCTCTAACACTAACATCACATAGGGGCTCTAAGCCAAATCTTTGACAATAGAATATTTCTGAGAATCCCAAGCATTGTGATTAATATTCGAATGTTTTGTAGAGCCTTTCCAAATCTGAGGTATAGGTTCAACTACAGGCCTCTCAATGTGGAGTGGCTCTAGGATATCAGAAGCAACCTTAGCCTTAGAAGGTTTCGACTCACCATAATCATGTGATCTTGTAGCAACATCAATATAAGACCTCACCATATAGACATTCACCACAGATTCCTCTTCCTGGTTTTCCCCTATGGGGGTTCCAGTACCAACGTTACTGCCAGTAAGAATATGCAGCCCTTGGGGAAAATGGTTAGTCAACACAGCCTGGGAACTTGAAGAACCCTACTGAGCTAACAAGCGCTGAGCCTCCTGAATCTTAGGGAAAATATGGGTAAGATGATCCCAATTGCATATCTTGCATGGAAACTTTAATTTCTTTTTTGGTTCCTTCTTACCCTCTCTAGTATCATTACTGGACTTGTTCACATTCCCCTTCCCAACCTTATCTTTCTTCTTACCACGTCCCTTCTTCCCATTAGATTGTTGGCTTCCTTTGGGATTCGAGGATTGGACAAAATTATCTACTAAATTTTGGGAAGGCATAACCACTGACGACAAAGCCTGCACTAGAGAAACAGATTGTAAAGACAACTACTGCAATTGATTCAACAAGTTAGCCATACTACTATCGATCAACCCTACAATTCCGTCAGCATGGGGTCCTGACTTAGGTTTGGCTAAACTGATATTTGATTTAGGAGCATTAGGAAAAATATTATAAAGGACTCCAGACTAAGAATATATAAGTTCTAACTATTGGGAACCAAATATGGTCTATTCTTCATGAACACTCCTGAGAGTGACACGTCCTTAGAAATTGCTGGCTACAAATATTTCAAAAACCATTCGAGAAGGAACTCATCAGGTATAGAGGCCTTAATGATCCTCTTCCTTCTACACCACTCTTAGATGTTGTCAGAAATATGAGTTTCTTTGTCTTGTTCAAAATTGTCGAGAAGCACAACTCCAACATTATATTCGGATAGGAAAATGAAAATGGTTTAAAACATAGTAGCCAGTTTGCCAAACATAGAAAAGGTACCCCCTCTAAGCTCAATATACCATTTTATAGCGTTTCTAGTTAGGGTGAATTGGAATAATCTCAACTTGATCGAATCATCGATTAAGGATTTAGATGAGCACCACAAATGGAACATGGTTATATGATCAACCAGAACCTCCCCAGACTTCCCTTCAAATTTAGGAATATCAAAAGGAAGTTGGGTGGGAACTGGAGGCCAAGATGGATTGTATTGGATTAGATCATTCATCAACTTTGAAATATCTATAAAGTTTAAGGTTGCTAAGAATGGTAAGTGCAGAGGAGTATGAGAATTCCACCCATAAAGAGAAGAATTTCCAACATTAGGAAAAGAGTATACTGGATTTGGAGAGGAACCAGGTTTCCATGGATTACTTGTATAAGGACTTGAACCATAAGGAAATCCTTGTGGCCTAGAAGCATTCAGAGGGTATCCACCCCCTGCCATAGGGTTAACATAAATAGGATAATTTCCTCCTAGCAGAACATTGAAAGAAGGGGATAAACCTTGATAAGGATTCCATGAACTAGCTAGCGGAGGAAATACCAATGAGGTCCCTATGAAAGGGAAGGGAATACTCCCCTATTGACCAAATAGATGGGATAAGTTCCCAGCCCCTAAACCACTAATAGAAGGATTTGACAATCCTTGACTTCCTTAGAAAGGATTAACATTTTGAGCCTGTCCTAAGTTCAAAGATAGATTGGAAGGAGGGTTATGACCACTTCCAAAAGAAAAACCTTGAAAAGATGTTGAACCACTTGGCATAGAAGTCATAGATGTGGAAACAATAGATGGGAAGGTTTAATGAACTGGGGGAATCCCATTGGATGACGTCCCAAAAGGATAGGCACCAGCGAAAGAAGCAAAAGGTTAGGTGCCCCCACTCGGACCCAGAATGGAGGTAGAGCCAACAACTACTCTACTAATTGTAACAATAGAGATAGCAATAGTACCCACTCTTGCAATAGAAGGAGGGGTTTTCATACCAGAAGTATTAGTAGTCATACTTACGCTACTAACATTAGTCATCTGGAAAAAAGAAGGAGAGTGATCAAGGCTTGCTGACCTGTGAGTTAGGGTACCCATGTATGATACAATGTACAAAAGGTGAGAAGGAAGGGGTGTCGAAGGAGTCATGGATGACTCATGGATGTCCTTAATATCAATCTCGTCGTCCAATTGTAAGAGCACCCTAACAAGGACCAGAGTGTTTCTGTCCAAATTATGAACTGCACTAGGTTCACGCTGTGAAATGAGAGCTCCTAAAGCAGGATTAATCTCCAATGCGTCAGCTGCTACTAGTTGAAAATCACAAGCAAAACTACTCCTATGCCTTCTAGATGAAGGATCAACACTTGTAGGGGAAAGCCCATAAAGCCTCCTAGCACAACGAACTTGTCAATCATCCACTTTTAATATTAAGAGAACTTTGAAAGACTTAAAAAATATAAACTTCCGGAAATCTAGGAGCGGAGAGAACTCACTAAAAATTATCTAAATATACAACAAAATAAGAAACTTCCAGGTATTTCCACTTCGGGTGATTAGGACTAGACACCAAAATATAATTTAGTGAAGGTAAGGACCTTCTGAAGATAGTTTGGGATAATTACAGCCAAAGCCTACCAGCGAAGGTATCAGAAACAATTACACTGACCTCCAGACAATAGCCTTGGCTCATGCAAGTACCTAAGATTTGCAAGGGCACCTTCTAGAAGTACTATGAAAGTGATGCAACATCTGTCTTAGGTACCACGGGAATTTCTCCCGTAGTCACTTGCATGGTCCCTAGGATAGGAAACTAACATCACCATTTTGTATTCAGAATCTGAGAGGAATAGTTGCGGGCACGAGATCCAACAAGTAGGAGAGGGGGTATCTCTCTTTCCCTGCCTTCACTCGTCCTCATGCTTAACTCATTGTTATAAGAGCTTTCCCAGACAACTTAACGAGATTGGATTTTCACTCTTTAATCAACTTCTATGTTTCATTTTAGAGTGACCTTGGAGATTTTACTCTCCACACACCTATTCCAAGGCCCTAAATGCCCTAGTCTAATTGATGTATCTATGAGAAAATGAAAAATCTAGTTCATTTTAGATTAAGCTCTTGATTTTATTGGTTGTTATTTAGGTCATGGGTAGTAGAAGCGAAGCTTATGATGTTTTGACATGAAAAGAAACCAATTAAAAACTAGGGTAAATTTAAATGCAACTTCTTTTTCTTCGATCAAAATTCATTTCTACAAGGTTATATGAGAAATCTATAGAAGAAAAAGCTCTTTTCTGTTTCTTTTAAACATACTCACACATTCAACATTTATCGAAAGAGACTAAAATTCCTAAAATGAAAATTACCTTAATGCATACTAGAATGCCTAAATATAAGATTCTATGGAATGCTCTAAAGAAACAAATGTGTTATTTTGATATCCTAAAGTCAAAATTTAACCAAACAAGAAGAAACAAATATACACAAAAATAACTCCCAAGTGAAGCAAATTTCAACCTCAAATAAATATTCACACACTTGTTGATAATCCAAAATACCAAAAAACCAAAATCCAAATGAAAGAAAAGGAAAAAAACATTTTTTTTTAAGGACTTCAAATATGAGTTTCAAGAAGGCAAAGGAATCAATCACCTCAAGATCAAAATCAAGAGAAAAGATTCCAAACTTCACAAGCCATAAATAATCACCAAGATGATGAGACCAATGTGACTAAGAGATCAAAAACACTTAAACAAATTGACTTGAAGGAGACATAAAATATTCAGAAAACAGAAAGATTTTAGAGAACTAAAATCCTTCACTGAGCCAAAATTGCAAAGTCCTTTCTCGAATAACCAAAAGGAATCTAAACGAGTCAACTTCAAGAATTCAAAACAAAGTAGTGAAAGTATTGGATTATAAGACATTCTCAGCTCACTATTCCAGAAGCATAGAATAGTGAGACACTTTACCAAAAGGTTTGAAATCCAAACTAAGAAAGCAAAACTTCAAAGAATTGCAGACCCTAGGTTGACAAAATCTTTCTGTAAAAAGAGACAAAGAAACTAACACCAGCAAGAAATAAGACCATTCCATACTACAAATGACTCTAAAAGAGCAAGAAAACTAGACTAATCCCCCAACTGAAGGCAAAAATTTGAAAAAATTCAAATTTTCCCAAATATACGCGACTGTGTATAAGAAGAGTCATGTGTACACATGACTGTTTCTGAAGAAATAAGCGTATACACAGGTTTCTTTGGAATAAACTGTGCGTGTATGCTACTGTATACAAGAAAAAAAGCACGTATATGTAGAAAAAGAGGGAAAATTAAAAAATAAAGACTTGACCTAGAAGATTAGACTGATTGCCATGAGTCAATAATATTGTAAAAATCAAGAAACAAGATTAAAAAAACCCAGATCAAGGAAAAAACAACCCTTCTAGGAAATACGAGACTGTATTCCCAAATGGATTTTCCAATTTTTTTGGCGAGAAAAACTTCCCTAAGGTAAGGGTTAACAACCTCAACAAATCTAAGGTAGACTATCAATAAGAATCATACAGTCAAGAAAGCAAGCCGTGTAAACTACTACATTCCGGTTTGATAGGAGTACCTGTAGGTCCTACGTTTGATGTCGATCCCATAGGGTCCGAACCCTCTGCTTCCTCCAAAGTGATTATACATGCAACACAATTCGTAGAAGCACATACATAGCAAGTAGTTCAAAGTGTGTGCATAATAAGCATGTTAGATCATCAAGCATAAACATATAAATAATGATATATTAGACATGGATCATAGAAAACACGAGATCGAAACATATCAGGAACAAGACATAACTTCTTTATTTATATCAACAAATAGTAGTGGAAGAATACAACCTGATCCGACCATGGCACTAATGAAACCTTCCTCTAGATTCTTCTAGCCCAAGCCTCAAAGGTTACCTCTCAAGCATGTGCAAAAGGATTTCATATAATGGAAGATGAACATCTCTACAAGGAAACAAGGGTTTCCTATGAGTAGGAGTGCAGGTGGCATAGGGAAAATCAGACTTTATCTAGGAACAAAAAGGACTATAATGTCGATATCCTATCTCCTTCTATGATCTAGGCCTTACCATGAGGTGTATAAATACCAAATCAATTGATTCAATTGGGCCATAGGCTCCTATAGGTGGGATTTCGGTGAGACCCATAAACCCCACCTGAGAAATAGGAAATATTTTTATTTTTTCATCTTTTAAATTATATACCCTAGTTTTGTATTATGGCACTCAAGTGGGTACGGAATTTTTTAAGGGCAGAGTCACGTATGGAATTGAAAATATTATTTTATAATAAATGATCAAGTCTGAATGGGAAAGTGTTGCCTAAGGCCATATTAGAGCATCAAAACTACAAGAGTGTTGAATGATGCTATAACACCCATAGAATTCATGTGTTAGAAAAATATATCACATGTTTTTGTATAATATTGCTTCTTCTCAAGGACATGGTATATGTATATAGTATACACCCATTTGTTAAATATTGATGAGACAATTGATAAGAAAGCATGAGTAAGAAAGGATGATACTTCTAATGCATAGAAACATGGTCAGATCAACCAACAACCCCCTTTCCTCTTCCCCTCTTGTTGTATTAGGTCCCCTTGTCCCTCCCCAAACAACTATTTTGGGGATATTATATTATTATATATTTTCCTTTCATACATTCTTTTATATATACTTGAGAATGTCGTCAAAAATATAAACTACATTGTAAACTTAGCCTAACATTAAGAATTTTATGTAGTCACTAATTAGACCTTGGTCTGGAGCTCCATACAAGGAATATTTACAAGTGTTTCACATATTTACAATAAGAGATAATTAAATTTCTGCTCACATGGATTGATTTCCATTACATAAGTCACCTCATATAAGAATACATGATTATTTCATACTGTATTTCTGCGATCAAAACCAATAATTACAATCAACATCAACCCTTGTTGCTTATCAATGTTGACTAAATACTAGACATCAATGTTAGCCCTACATTGATAATTTTTCAATTGGGAAAATATGATCACTGAACATTGAATGGATTATTCAAACAATTTTGTCATTATTTTCTTTGTTGTTTTATATAAGTCAATTTAGTAAAAAATGTCTGGTTGGGAAGTTTGTAGTATATATTGGGATAATGTATCTTTCAAATTCTATTTCTTTATATCTGTATCTCTCCCTTGTATGGATATGGATATGGATATGGTGAATTAATATGTATGATAATGTAACATAGGTAAATAAATAATTATTTATTTTTAAAATTTGAATAGAGTAATAATTTAGGTTGAAATATATTTTCCTTTTTATTTAAAATACAATATCATTTCTATATTGGTATTTCATTTCATATTAATATTCTTCTTCTATGTTTTGTATATGTCAATATTTTCATTGGTTGTGTTTTTTTGTGAATAATTTTACATGAATAATAATTGTGAGATAAAGATGGTTTGAAAACATTAAGTGCGCCAAAATATTTTTTCATCTTAAATATGCATAAGAGTGTACGTCCCTAAATTGATGTGGCAACATCCCTCCTCACTAATAATTTTAATGCTATATCTTACAACACATATTTAACTTATAATTATTATCTATACAATATTATAA